>DWNK01000031.1:0-17495 GCA_018250315.1 Hyalothyrus neleus pemphigargyra | reverse complement strand
GCTATTGACGGTAGACTCCGGCCTGAGGGTGGTCGCTAGCCAGTCAGCTCACACGATGGGAGCTTACCACCAGCACTTGTTCTCTGGTATTGCAGATGCTATGCTACATAATTATTAGGTCCGCTGCCACATCGCTAGACTTATTAAACTCCTAGAAATATAATTTCATAAAGGCCTTACCGATGATGGCGTGTACCCGGACAGAGAGCTGTGTGCGTAGAACAAGCGCATTTTTACGGCTGTAACAAGAAGATGGACACAATTAATTTATTGTATATTAAATTAACTATACTATTTATATCAACACTATTATATTATATATCAACATCCTCACCAACCCATTATTATCCCACTGTTCGGCTCGGGTCTCCTCTCATAATGAGAAGGATTAAGCCACGCGACTTCACACATTTGAGAATTTTTGTAGAACTCACGATATTTAGGGTTCCGCACGATGTTCCTCCTTCACCGTTTAGTAAGTGATAATTACTTTGTAATACACACATGATTTAGAAAAGTCAGAGGTGCGCGCCTGCGTTTCGATTACAGACACTCCAGAGTGAGTCCGCAATTCTCAATCTCTACACTATTTCTATATTTTTTTCGAGGTTCAGCGTGTTGTTGGGCTTGCTTTGCGAATAGAGTGAGATGTTCCGATACGAACAGCACTAGCCTTGCCTCCTGGTATTAAGTTTGTTGGTCACTTTTCTCCTTTTAAACTTTACATATCAATAATGTGTCGCGGAGACAGCGACTACTAAATTTCAATAGTATAGAAAGTGGGCGAGGACTTTTTGCATTAAGCTTAGCAATTCTGGTGCTATAGGGTATATCCGAATCAGAATAAATATAATGGATTTGATGGTTTTAGCCAGTTGGTGAACTGTTAAAGGTTTCCGTTTTTATGCTCCGGCACTACGGCATATACACTGAATTTTAACGTTGCAAGAACGTGATAACTTGGTTTATGCGTCGCTCTAAGTCCATAGAAGTGGCACACAGTTGTTCGTTTTCACTTTGCAGCTGAGCTATGAGTTTTTTCAGCGATTCGCTCTCTTAAAGTAAGACAGAGTCTCACTTAGTTTAGTTAATCTCTTTTGAATGTCGTTAATTTGGGTGTTATGTTCTATCCAGGTCTTCTCTGATTATTTCGCGGATAATTTCCGCGGAAAGACAGTCGGTTGCGTTTCCGGTACGAGACTTGGAGCGCTGTGGTAATCGTACTGCGGAGTGGCTGTGTGATCAGTTCGTTTACGGGAAAAGTGGGAACGTAGCGGTGTATTTGAATTATCGCCTTTCCCGGGTTCTTTATACAACTTAAAATTGGCATTCATAATTGATTATGAACTTGAAAATATGCAACGCTTTAACGTTTTAACACTTTATCAAAGCGTTAAACGACGATGGAAATAAAAAGTCAAAAACAATTTTTTTACGACAATCAAGGACAGCTTCATCGATAAAGCGATGAAGCTATCCTTGATTGTCGTAAAATTATTTAGTTATTGACTTTTTGTTCACTGGTAATGATATGACTACAATACTGCACTAGATACTTAAGTCACTTTTAGGCACAAATACAATAGAATATTATAACATTGATGGTAAAAAGAACTATTAATATTGATCAAAATTATGCAGAGAAAATATGAACGCTTGTTCCTCGCTCGAATACTATAGATTAGAATAGAAATTTATGGATATATAAAGGAAATATTTACATTAAAATTAACTTTGTTGATGATAACAGAAAATTTCTTTATTTGCAAAAGAATATTTTGTATTGCAAATCACTCCTGATCTGTCGGTCGCAATTTTTTAATATAATTTGAAAGAAATGAGATGTTATCAATACATTGCAATAAATATTTATATACTTGTGTACATGCGTTTACGTTTACTATATGTTTACATAAAAAGTTTATGTAAATATATAGTAAAGATTTAGCAATGCAATCCCGTCGTATCTGTATTAATTATGCCGAACTTACTCGTCGATAGCGTCCAAAGCATCCTTAAAATCCTCATCCTCAGATATATCATCTTCGGTCTCCAGGATGAAAGTAGTGTTCACTGTTATGCTGTCGTCCTCATCACCTGTGATCCCGGAATCCACGGATAGCTGTCTTAGCACTTCGAAACTCGTGTTCGCGGTACAATCGAACCAATGTTCACCTGCCGTGGGCGAAGCGTTACTTGTGAACCCGCCTGCTATTCCATCTTGTTCGTTCTTCATTTTACTCGCAATTGATTTATTAACGTATACAGGTTCGTTCGTTCGTTCGAATTTTAAAACACTAAATCACGATATCAAATTGATAATTGCATAATTTTTGTTCTAGGAAAAATATTATACATTTTTTACGACACATTCGCAACTCGTATCAATGTTTCGAGTAACACATTCGATGCACAGTAGCGTTATAATTTCGTATATAGGTTGGCCGCTTGCGTCCTCTATCGAAGTTGAATTCGAACTGTGCTAGTACCCGCTTGTGATTGAATTCAATGATTCCATGATGTCGGTAATTAGGTCTCCGTGCTCAATTCGTGCCAGGGGGAGTTTACTTTCTTAGAGCCAATGATAAACTGGGACTTAATGCTAAAATAGGGATAACGCTATAAAAAAGAAAGAGATAGAAATAATCAGTGTTTTACTATCAAGATAGAATAAATATCTATCACATTGGTAGATTTTGTTCTTGGTAGGTTCTTAAAAAATAATTTAATAAAACTATAAACATAATGTAATATAACCCATTAAAGGCCATTTTTTTTCTATTAGAGTTTATTTATACTTAGTATGAATATAGCAATAAATCTATAGTTAAAGTTTGGTAGGTTTTTACTTTTTTGTAATGGCAACTTCTTTTACCGCCATTACAAATATGAAAGTTTTTCAAATTCAAATTCTTTCGTTCTGTTGTGTGATGTTTTAGGATTTCAGATTATCTGTTAAATTCTATATTCATTTTCATAAATAAAAGTGCGAAAGGTCAGTTTATTGTGTATTTAATCGATTTACGAGAAATAGACTCCAAACCAGTGCGATATAGACGCTTTACTACAATTATTGAGATAGAGACTCCAAACTGCGAAATAGACGCTTATTGTTTTGTGTTATTGTTTGTTTACGAGAGATAGGACTCCAAACCAAATCGAAAGTGACGCTAATTGTGCTGTGTAAAGCTTTTGTTATTTGTAGCTATAATGGAGAAGAGAAATTTTAAGTGCTCAAAATGCGGCATCACGTCGAAACAAGATTCTTCTTTGACCTTTCACAGGTTTCCTCTCCCATCTAAGCATAACATTCTTAAGTGAGTAGATTTATTAACTAATCCATATAATTTAAAGATGTTCTTAAATGACAAACTGTAATAATAAACCTTTAAATTATCTTTTTTCAGGTCTAGAGTCTGGGCAACATTTTGTTTTCCCGATGGTGATTGGTCGTCCATTGAATTATTAAAAAAATTGTATACAAAGCATCATATGCTATGCAGTAATCATTTTGATACAACTCTATTTACGAGCAAAAATAGATTGAATAAGTTTGCTATCCCTATTGGAGCTGAAGATCTACTATCCAGGTTAAGGAAAGAGCATGTAATTGAAGTAAGTTAGTTACCTAAACTGACCACTGCTTATTACTACAATTTTCTCATGTTATCTAATAAATAAATAATTTGTGATTATTTCAGGATAACGCATCTACAATTGACATGGATATAGAAGTTACTGCAGGTACTTCTCAAAATTCTGGACAAAATGAGCAATCTTTATCTCTTGTTGAAAGCCCAGATACAACCAAGGTAATTATATAAAAGTTACAAATGATTATTTATCATTACCATCTCTCGTAATTATAAAATATCATAAGTGGTTTTTGTTACAATCTCTGTAATTGTCAAATATTTACTGAGTACTTAATATTGTGATTTTTTCAGGAGTCACAGAAGAGAAATAAAATTCTACAAGAAATTAATGTAAAAAAATACATGGAGCTAACACCAAGAAAAAGAAAACTTTACAAAAGATGCAGAAAAAACCTTTCTGAAATCATGAGACTAAGAACAAGACTTCAAAAAATAAAAAAAAACAACAGGTCCATTACATCAAGTTTGGGTTCGAATAAATGCGTCAATGAAATTTTGAATACAAAATTGAGCAATTCCTTTTATATATTATTGCAAAGTCAATTAAGGAGTGTTCCTAGGAAATTAAAAGGCCGTAGATGGTCACTAGATGACAAGGTGTTAGCCTTAAGTATGTATAAGAAGTCAAGCTCATGTTATAGATTATTAAGGAGGCTATTTTGTTTGCCAAGTGTGAGTTCTTTAAAGGGACTTTTAAATAAGGTGCCATTAGGATGTGGCATAAACATTCAAATTATAAGGACATTAAAAGATGTCATTGATAATAGAGATGTGGAGGAAAAATTATGTGTAGTAGCATTTGATGAAATGTCAATTCGAAAAAACGTAATGTACAATAAGAGGCAAGACATTTTATATGGCTACCAAGATCATGGTGACCAAGGCCGCACCATGGAAATAGCCAGTTATGCTTTAACATTTATGGCAATTGGTGTAAGAAAGCATTGGAAGCAACCAATTGCTTTTTATTTTTCTGGAAGGTGTGTTACAGCCGATAGATTAGCTGTACTTATCAAGGAAGTAAGTGCCTTCTTAATTGTTAAATTAATCATATCTGTATATTACTATTATTTATTTTTATGTATAAGCCAAACAAAGATGCAGGCAAGATACTCAAAGGTAAGTAGTCATCGCTGATTATGAACATTTGCAATGCCAGAGGAGTCGCCAACGCTCCCCGGCTTTGTAGGGAAATGGGATGGGAAGGGTTGGCAGAGGGACTCTGGCTCTCAGGTGCACTACTGGAACATGACAAGTTGCTAGCCAGTCAGATCACTCGATGGGACCTTATCACCAGCTATTATTGCTGTTATATTGGCACTAGGTGGCCACTTTCAATTTATAGTTGAATATTTCTACTTCAAAGAAAACAATATTGTAATATATAGGCCAACTATATTGACTGTAAAATTCAAAATAATCAATTTCCCAGAAGCTAGATGCTATATAGATCTACCAGTATGCTACTCAGAAATTACCATAAAGGGGGTGTCCCCTTCCCTAGTGTGAAGGAATTATTGCAATTCTACCTTGCTCTCAGTAGCTGTAACGCATTTGAAATCTACTTCATGTAGGACTCCAGTTCTGTTTAGAGTTGGATATAGATATCAATGGGTGCTAGTAACCTTGCATGTTTTTTTGTTGTTAATTATTAATACAAATAAAATAATGTCTTAATAAATTCCCAACCTAATATTGAATGTTGTTAAATGTGTTAACACGATGTATTACAGGTCCTGAGTGCTTGTTTTTGGGCTGGACTAGAAGTTGTTGGCACTATATGTGATTTAGATGGAGTGAATATACGTGCCATAAATTTGTTGGGGTCTACGAGAGATCAACCATATTTTAACTATGAAGAACATGAAATAGTGACTATTTTGGATCCGCCCCACTTATTAAAATGTTTTCGAAATAATTTTATGAGACATAACATAAAATTTGCACAAGATATAGATGGAAAAAGTATTCAAGGTTAGTAAAATGTGTAATAGTATAATTTATCTCGGTAAGCTCCCATCGTGTGAGCTGACTGCCTAGCGACCACCCTCAGGCCGGAGTCTACCGTCAGTAGCGATGCGTCGTATTCCGGTGGTGCGCCTGAGAGCCAGAGTCGTTCTTTCCACCCTTCCCATCCTTATTATTATATCTAATCACACCCCTTTTCCCTTCAAAGCCGGCGAGCATTGGCGACTATGGTGTTGTAAATGTTCATAGGCGGCGGTGACTACTTACCATCAGATATATCGCCTGCATCTTCGTTTAGCTATTACATAAAAAAATTGAGACAAAAATGGTAACATGCATTAAACACATGTTTGATGTGCAGTAACTAAACAAGTTTACAAAAAAGGTTTTTATAAAGTGACAGCTTTTACTTCATCATGATCAAATTATTTTAAAATTATTGCAGTTATCGCAAAATGGAGTCACATAGAAGAATTCTATAATAAAGATAGTGCAAATGATGGATTTGTATATGCTCCAGCTTTAACGCAGCAGCATTTGAAACCAAATGGGAAGCAGAAAATGAAGGTGCGTCTTGCTGCTCAAGTATTGAGCCATTCGGTTGCAGCAGGAATATTCGCCAAAGTGGCCCTGAGTAAGTTTCAAATTAAATATTAGTATACCTGTTTATTTCCCGTTCTATATGACTGGCTCATTTGTCTAGTGGTTAGTGAATGTGACTGCTGTGCCGAGGAATATGGGTTTGTTTAACATCCAGAACAAATATTTGTGTGATGAGCATGAGTATTTGCTGCATGTCTGGATATAAATTATCTATATAAGTCTGTATTTAGAAATACGTTCATCAATTGTCAGGTTACCATAGCACAGGCTCTGGCTAGTTTGGGTGGGTTGTCCAAAGATATTTATATGACATTTATCCCTTATTTATTTACTATGTACTATATTAGCATATTATGACTATAATGTATTATAATTGAGATTATCATAAGGGTTAGTTATTTTTACAAGATTAATAACATTTAGTTATTGTACTTTTTCAGATGAACTTCCGCAGGATGCAATTAACACAGCAACAGTTGTGTCTTATATTGACAAATTGTTTGATGCAATGAATGGAGACACACCAGATAAAAAAAGGGGGAAACCATTGCTAACTAATATGTCCTCGACCAGCCCACATTTGGAATATTTTAAAAAAATGAAACATTTTTCAATAATATGATATATATTGGAACAAGAAGTAAACCTCCTTCACAAGAGGGCTGGTTGAGGACATTAAATGCTCTTGAAAGGGTATTTATAAATTAATTTAAAAACATTATCTTTAAGGAGACTAAATCAAGATCCTCTAGAAAACTGTTTTGGCTGTATAAGAAATAATTGTGGTAATAATCCGAACCCCACTTCAATCCAATTTATAGCAGCGTTGAAAACCAGTATAATAACTAATCTAATTAATAATAATAAAAACAGAAACTGTTTGGACGATCAGAATAATCTTCTAAGTGATTTAAAAATATTCTTAAGCCAAAAAGAAAAAGAGCCAAGCCAAAATTCTACACCTTCGCCAGTTATAAATTTTGAAGAAGGTGTAGAATATCCAGAAGTACCTCAGTGTTCTACAGAAATGCAAGCATGTGCTTACGTTTGCGGATTTATGGTAAAAAAAATGGCACTTTCGTGTGCAAAGTGCAAAAGTATCATGCTTGCAGATCCGAACACTGAGGTATGTCACTTATTTACATCTTTTCGGGAATATGAAGAAAGCAAAAATAGTCTAAATTACGTCCAAAATAGTTTCTGTGAAATGGTTACAAATGCTGCTAAGTTTATCAATAAATATTTAAAAGAAAACGCACACCAACCAAATATAAAAATCAAATTGAAAAGAGTGTGCGAAAATTTAAATAAGGATTGGCTGAAGGGGTGTGAGGAGCATTACGATAATAATATGAATAGTAGTATAAATAATACCATAGCGATATGTCTGAAGAGATTTTGCCAAATCAGAAATCAAGAGTTTGTTGAGGAAGCCTCCAAAAAATTATTGAAAAGAAGGATTAACATTTTGAAAAATGTTTAGTAGCTTTTATGAGCATTATATTTTCTAATGTATATAGTATGTATAGATTTTGAAGAGGTTCCTAGAAATGTTCATGGTATGTAATTGAGGTAAAGTTTCTTAGTTTTAGATATTTGACTTTTCCTTATAGCTTTTCTTGTAGTATTCAGCTTAGATTAAATAAATCACCAGATATAATTGTAATAAAACTTTTTATTTTTATTTATTTTTTTAATTTCGAGTTAGATAACCATACGTTTAATTAAAATAATGCAAGGTGGCTAATAAATTCAGTGAAAACTTGAACAATTTTAGCTCAACCTAATATCTTTATACAACTTGATTGTGACTTGAGCAATTTTTTGCGAAGAAACTAATCTGTATGCTTCAAAGGTTTACTAAAATCATAAGGTTCATGCTCTTTCTTACCAGCCACGTTATATACACATTTCCTAAAATAAAAGTTTTCAAACGCGGCATTTCAAAATGTATGTAATGTCAAAAGTGTACTTAATGATTTGTATGTACTTTTTTAAAACTTAAAAACTTTGAATAATAAGAATACGATTCTAAACAGCCAGATTAACCTTAATTACATAGCAAAACGTTAATTTGCATTGCAATGATCGTTTTTGATAAATATGCTTGGATGTACATTAATATGCTGTAATATTTATTACTTTTAATGTAATATTTTGTAAATATTTGACACATGTATCTGAAAGTACTGAAATAAATGTGATTGATATGTTTAAACTCGTTTATTGATTTTTTTCTCAATACATTTTTTTTTATTATAACATTTATCTTTTTATAATATATCCTAAAATATGAAATAAGTACACAAGGTACATAATTTAGTACCTTGTTGTTCCACAAAAAGTAAGAACAATTTAACATAAAATTTTATAGTGGATAATACATATAGGATATAATATAGATACATATGAGTATACATGTGTAATCCTTAAGTGGACCCAGACGATTATAAAATAAATATAAGAATTTTGAAAAACCTTTAAACTTATATTCAAATATGTTATCCAATGATTAAACCCTTACCAACAACTTTGTAAAAGTAAAACTAGTAATGTGCAAAAATTTTAATACCAAGCGCTTTCATACATTTAGTATGGCGTGCTGTTGAAATTTTGCCTATTTCTAATTTTATTTTATAAATTTATAGTATGGGTTTCCTTACTGTATATTTTCAATATCACTTTAAAGCTTTTTGATATCTCTTATATTTACTTTATAATCGCCTGGGTACACTTAACGATTACATGTGTATAAGTCTACTGGTAGAAATTCAAATTTCCCGCGCTATGAAAGTTTCGTGTGGCATAAACTAGAGCGCTAGTGTGCTTTCGTGTTAGCATTTTTTTTATATGAAGTTAACATTCTTCTCCGAAGGAGTATTATTGTTCTGTGGTGAATTCTCTCAACCACCAGGAGAACAAATATTAGCTCGATAACAAGATAACAAAAAATATACCAGGGAGTTTTTACCCCTCTCGATAATTGACCGGGTAAGGTGGGACAACGAGAGGCCTCAATACCCCCATGGTATATCATTTTATGCTATGAAAGATGTAGAAAGTCTAGTTACTTTAATATACGTTAATATTATATACGCCACAACTGATTGTCATTTGCATCAAATGTCAATAGTGACAATCTGGAATTAAATGTTGGCTGTTGTATTTATTTATACACAAAAATTTAATTAGATTGAAGATTACCTATTTCCAGTTTCGTACTAAGCTTGTAAAATGACTTCTAACGAGAAAGAACCTGATAAAAACGAAAATCCACAACCAGAATCGACTGAAAACACCGAAGAGGAGGAAAAGGCTGCTCTAAACGAATACGTTTCTAACCTAGAAGCTAGGATTAAGCAAAAAACAGATTTGCGTAACCTGAATTTAAACTGTGTTCGGCCGCCAGATAACCATTTCTCGAAACTAGATTCCGGTTTAAAAAAGAACACTACCTTTGTTAAAAAGTTGAAGTCATTCAGCGCTACCCAGTTAGATGCACTGTTGAAAGACTTTGGTGCCCTAAATCTCACCAAATACATATCGGAGGTGGCATCAGCTATAACGGAGGCTAAGTTAAAAATGTCGGACATTCCTGCCGCTATTTCTTTATGCTCGACTCTACATCGCACGTACACGGAATTCTCATCCAACTTTTTCGAGAACTGGCAGAAAATATTGACTTTCAAAACCACTGATAAAATAATAAACTCTTCCAAGCTACGGGTAGATTTAAGATTTTATGCAGAACTGATTGCTGTTGGTATATTTGCTAATAAAACAGGGCTGCCTCTTTTGGGTAATGTTTTAACTGTTCTGATAAATATGGATAAAGAAGAGCATAACAACATACCTATTCTATTGTCATTCTGTAAGCATTGCGGAGAAGACTATGCTGGACTTGTACCGAAGAAAATAAGAGATACTGCAGAGGCATGGTTTTAACTTTCTTTACATATTTCTAATATTAATTAAGATACATTTTGATCTAATTTAGCATAAGCAATTAATTTTATTTGATTACCTAATGAAATAGAGTGTTGTAAAAAGTAGGTGTGTATCTGTCAGTGGCTGTACTATGGCTTTCAAGAGGTGAACCAATTTCAATTTAGTTTTTTTAAGGTTAATGAGACTCTTGTCTATGAGTCAAGAAAATCAGATTTGCATCCCTTGTTTAGTTATTGATCTACCACATGTCTTATCAATTCGAAAATTGATATCCAGTTACTTGAACAATATTTCAATAAGATAACCTCAACCTAATCCTGCAATAACATTTAGAATCTGCTACTCTACAGCTTAATAACTTGCTGTAGACATGCCATATTTGGGCTTATTAGAAGAACTCAAGGGATAAATTTTAGATAGAATGTAAGTTGGTAGATTCAGTATGGTCTGACCAGGATGGTACTAACACATCAGCTATTCATTATAACTTTGCTTGGGTACCACCATACTCATTAAGTAATTACACATTAAGAAGCAATTGTATTAACTGTATTAATTTTACTGTAGAAAAATAACATCACCATCCCAAGGAACACATTTCTACCAGCCGAGAAGCAAACTGCCGTAAGAAGCCTTCTGAAAGATTATTTCTCGTCTCTCACAAAGCACCTCCTAGCAGAGAGAGCTCAGTTACAAGCATTACATGTGGCCAACCAGAGGACGCTTCACACAAGAGGGGAACTCTCTCAAGAGAGGAAAGACCAATTGGAACAACATCAGGTACAACAATAAATTATTAGGATTTGAGGAAGATTGATCCATTACAAACAGGTGTGGAACTCTCTCAGGAGAGGTACTTTAATAATTAATTGGGATGGAGGAAGATCAATCCATTATGATCAAATAAATACTGCCCCACTACTAAGCAGGATCTTCATAATGAAAATAATTTGAATGATTAGGTAATAGACATCCAGACTTTTTGTACTTGCACAATTGGGATTACAGCCTGGACCCCACTGAAACTACAATATTTTATAATCTACCTACAATTAATTTTATTTTAGCTTTAAAGCCAACTTTTAAGCAGATAACCTTCTTGCTATCTAGGGAAATCTTGTATGGATCAAAGGCGAGGCTGTGCAGGACATGTAAAGTACATGGTCTTAAATATGAGGGTGGCCACGCAAACCCTCATATTTAAATTAGTGTTAGATCCTCAACCAACATCTTACTCTCTGACCAAACCTTGAATAGGCTCCTTATATTACAAGTTTTCCAGCAAAATTTTACAGTGAGCACCATGTATCACATGCCATAAAATGCTGCATAAGCATTTGATACTTTGTAACATTAAATAGACTTTTTAAACTTTAAAAATGTAATTTTTCAGGCTACCTATGATAAATTGCTGGTTGGAGCTCAAAACTTTGCCGATGTGCTAGGAGAGGAATTAGGAGAGGCTGGAGAGCCTCCTACTTTATCTATGGCTGTAATTGAAACTCAAGGCACTGTCACAATTGGAGGTACCGAGGAGTTTAACATGCAAGCTGGCACTGATCCTTGGCAAGACGAGGACACTAGGACGTTCTATACTAGCCTTCCTGATTTGAAAGTGTTAATGCCCAACTATCAAGTAAAAGAAGTAAGTAAGAGGTTACATTTTTTTATGCTGTTTTGTTTGCCATATAACAAAGTATTATGAAAAACATTCTCTATAATAAAATTACCCTTGAGACAGTGCTGATGCCATCTATTGGTGTATTAATATTTTAATATGAGCGAAGTTGTGGGCTGATGCTTGTTCTTACTAAGTCCTCAGAAGAAACAATCTAGCTTTTCACTAACATCAACACCTGTACTATTCAGAGTTGATTGTGAATGTCCATAGACACAATGGCTACTTAATATTGTCTTAACAACATGTGGTCATCACTTGTCATTTGTTGTAAAGAAATCAGTATTTCATAACTTTATATATTTACTATATATAACTTTAAATATTAAACGTCAAAATTTTTATATTCCTGCTTATCTATATACTATTTCAACAAAACTGATTTTTTTTTTACACAGTTTTGTTTACTAAAAATTATAATTTTTTTTTGTATTAAAATAGTTTTTGTTTGGACTCTGTTGAAAAATTTGGTTTTTGCTACTACAGCAAATATTATAATTTCTCCCGTCGATATATACATGACGACTACAGCTGTATAAAATCTATTGATTTTAGAGTGTAAAAAGCAAGGCAGAAACTGTAACTGAGGAAATGCTAGATGAGGATCTAAAAGATGATGAGCTTAGTGACAGCGAGGAGCTACCAACAGTTCCAGAAGTTGAACAGGAAGAAACACAGCCAACTAATATTTCTAACAAGTTTGTATCCTTTAAACTAATTTTATTTTGAGTTAATTATCAAGAGGATTTTTTTATGTTTAATCCTGAAGAAAAGGCTACCTACCTAGGCTAGTCTACCTAAGCTATGAACATCACACCTCTGATACTGAAATGAGGTGTGGGTCTCATGAAGCTGAGTTCAAACCAGGAATGCTTTGAGTACCTCCAGGCCTGAAGGATACGCCGACAGCGGCACCATAAGAGGATGGGATGGGCGGGAAGAAGAACAATTACATTGCAATAAATTCCCAACCTTTTTTTAAAAACTTTTTAGTTATCATTTTATGATTACTCTATAAACTTAATGTTTGTTTTCTTATCTTACTAGAATTTTATCTATTCTATTACAGATATGCATTTGACGCCTTTTTAAATTCCCTCCCAAATTGCATTAATAGGGAACTAATAGACAGTGCTGCTGTTGATTTTGTTCTGAATTTAAATACTAAACACAATAGACGAAAAGTAACAAGAGTTCTGTTCAGTGTTGCCAGGACAAGGCTGGATTTGTTGCCATTTTACTCAAGGTTTGCAGCAATATTGTATCCAGTGTTGCCAGATGTCTGTGTTGATCTTTGCCAAATGTTAAAACAAGATTTTAAGTACCATGTTAGAAAAAAGGATCAGATTAATATTGAATCAAAGGTAAGATTTTATAATGAACATAGTTTACACAAATATACAAAATTGTCAATTAAATATATTTTTTTTATTTAATATTTACTTTTATAAGATTTTACTCTATAAACTTAATTTATTGTTATTTTTTGTAATGGGTTGGTTTTGAAGCTAAATTTATTTGTTCCAGGTGAAAATTGTTAGATTTATTGGTGAACTAGTCAAATTTGGCCTTTACTCAAAAAGGGAAGCACTATACTGCCTCAAAGTACTGTTACATGACTTCAAACACCATCATATTGAAATGGCTTGCAATCTTCTAGAAACATGTGGCCGGTATTTATATTGCAATCCAGATACACATCAAAGAACAATGATATACTTACAGCAAATGATGAGGAAGAAGGTACTATTTTAATTATCATGAAATTGATAATGACAAATATATAGTTTCATTGAAATAACTAAGCAATATGTGAAAAGTGACAATCTACAGATAAATATTATATTAAATCAGCTCAGGTAAAATGTTTGTATCCTGTAAATTGTTGCAAAACGGTATGAGAAAATAAATTTTCTTTTGTCTTCTTACTTTCTGTCTTGTATTCTTGGATTAGCTTGATCTAAAATGACATTTAATTAATGAATTACAAATTAGGCGATGATATTTCATGCGTGAATTTCTTGTTTATGTGTTCAATTAAATATGCAAGTAAAAAAAATTAAAAGAGACTATCCTAAATACTTACAATATAATTTTTCAGGCTGTTTCAGCTCTAGATTCTCGTTACGTAACGCAAATCGAAAATGCTTTCTACTATGTATGTCCTCCCGAGACTCCCGCGCAACCCAAAGAAGAGGAACCACCAATGCATCAGTTTATAAGAAAAGTTCTACATGAAGATTTGCAGAAGAGTAACGAAGAGAAAATACTACGTCTGATGAGGAAGTTAAATTGGGACGACCCGGAAATTTCCGCTGTGGCCATTCAGCACTTGGCTGGGGGGTGGAGGGTTCGGGCAAGTTGCAGGAGAGCACTGGCTCGTATGACAGCAGATCTAGCCGCGTGGCAAGAGGCAGTAGCACCCGCAGTAGTCGACACTATCTTGGAAGAAATTCGCGTCACCATGGAAGACCCCCATCCTAGATACAATCAGAGAAGAATAGCAACGGCTAGATACCTTGGGGAACTATACAACTACAGACTGATAGATTCACGCGACGTCTTCAATGTCCTCTACTCTTTTATCACGTTTGGAGTGACAAATGATCATAGCAATGTCTCATCTCTGGACCCACCTGAAAATGTTTTTAGGATAAGACTCGTGTGTGCTTTGCTTGAGACCTGTGGTGCTTACTTCAATAGTGGATCGAGCAAGAAAAGACTAGATTACTTCTTAATATTCTTTCAAAATTACTATTGGTTTAAATACTCTGATCCTCACTGGAATGACGATAATCAATTCCCCATCTACGTAAAGTACATATATCAGGAGTGTCTAACCAGTTTACGACCAAAGTTGACTTTATTTACAAATTGGCAACAATGTAAGGATGCAATTGAAGATCTCAGGCAGACACTGTATCCTGATTTAGGCGAAGAAGAGCAATATGATCTTGATGATCAAGGAGAAGATGGTGTTAATGATGGATTGGACACTATTATAGAGACCGATGATGAAACAGACAACCCTCCTACCGCTGAAAGCTCTGATGAAGATCCAAATACAGAAAATACTGGCAATGAGGACACTGATGTACAAGCTGAAGACATGATGATGGAACCAAGAAGGCCTGCATCAAAACCTGTAAGAAAATTGCATTTGTTTATTTTGATTACATTAAAAGTTGTATAATATATTATGTTTTGGCAATTAAACAAAAATAAATTTATTTTTGTGGTTGAAAATGTAATAATGCACATAATAATATGTCTTCCTCTATCCCGAGTTTTCTGAAATTAAAAGTTTATCATTGTTAATTCTAGGTAGAAGATGTCGAGTTTGAAAATGCTTTTGAAAAAATGGTTATGGAGAACATAGCAGAGAGACAACGTGAGAACAGACCACAGCAAAGAGACATAGCCGTGCCGATGACGTGTCGTCAGACTACGAAGAAAACTTATGAACAACTATTGGTATAAAATTTACAATAGTTTTTTCGTTGACAAGCAATGCAATCGTAAACGTGAATTATTGCAACGTATTGGCGACTCTTCTGATGTTACATATGTTCATAGGCGGCGGTGATGCCTGCCACTGACAATCATGCCTGTCTTTTCGGTGGTTTATGTGATGCAGCCTGCCTTTCAGATGCGATGCTATGAACGCATTTTATTAGAAGATCTCTGATGTTTTCTTTGTCTACTATGCGAATATTTATACAAAATAGTAATAATATTTATACAAAATAATAATAATAATAATGCATGACAAACTTGTAAAGAAATGTTATGGCACAAACATAATATGCGTGGACGATATTGTCAATGCACCTCCTTCGGTGCAGTCATTGTCTTTACGCTAACAAACAGCCATTTTAACTTGAAAACTAGTGGAAAGATTGTCTTTACATTGACTTTATATTATTGTTTGATAGGTATTTATGTCAATTTCTTTAAATGCAAATCCTAAACCATATTTCTGTACATAGCAAGGTAAGGAAGGCGTGGAGTTTGTTCTAATGGTGAGAAAGGGGACGAAACCTCAATACAAATCATTCAATGCTCCACCTGAGCTGGCCAGTAATTTACAACAACAAGCTTTAGCAGATAAGCAAGAAATGGAAAGAGTAAAACGGTAAGATATTCTTTTATAACCATGATGAAATACAGTCATAAATCATAATGAAACTATATGTATATTTATTATTTATTTTTTTGTTATTTTTTTTTAATAGTTGATGTACACTAATATCTTAATTGAAACTATAGTTAATAAAATATTGTACAAGGGATTTTTTTAGGAATATATTATTAGTTATATAATTTGAGCTGTATTTTTTATGTCACAGATTAACTTTAAACATTTCTGAAAGACAAGAAGAGGAAGAATATAGTGCAGAAAGTGGAGGTGGATCAGGTGGAATTGGCAACCCTAATAGAGGATTGCACGCGCGGCAAAAGTACCAGCATCCAAAGGGAGCCCCTGACGCAGATCTGATATTTGGACCTAAGAAATTCAAATGATATAATGGCGATATAATTAAGAGATAACATACGCAAAGTAATAAATGCTTTTAATTTTTTTATATTATACTCACATACATGCAAACATGGAATATTAAAAAAATATTGTTATTGCTTTATAATTTTTTGTAAAAGTATCGATAGTAATATATTAAAATATAATGAAAATGAATGTAGCTACTTATTTTTATAAATGCTTCACGGCAAGCATCCGGCACGTTTGGGATGTGATATTTGGGGAGTTTGGGCCAATTTGGAGTAGAACTCAACACGGACAGACTTCTTATTGATTTTGTGTCAAAATGTCGGTATATTTAAATAGTCAAAATGTCCGTATAATTACAGCAAATAATGTACTCAACTCTTCGAGTCAAAACTATCAATCCTAATTCCAAGATCCCGCGTAAAAAAGGCTCCGAACCCAAAAGAAGTTCCCTCAATTGCTCATGGACCATCAGAACTGTTCATACATTACGCGCGTGGTAAAAATACTTAGGAGATTTCATTGATTTTATTTTTTTGTGCGGAACCCTTATTATTATTTTTTTAAAAAGGAGTCTGTTACTCTTTAGAACAACAGTTATCTACCAGTGAAAGTCCCTCCAAAATCTTTCCACCCTAATTATTTTCTTACATCAAAGTATCCTAAGTTACTCTATAGAACATTAGCTATCTGCCAGTGAGTCCTGTTAAAATCAGTCCATCCGTTTCAGGATTTAATTTTTTGTGCGGAACCCTAATTATTTACTTACATCGAAGTATCCTAAGTTCCTCTTTAGAACATCAGCTATCTGCCAGTGAAAGTCCTGTCAAAATCAGTTCACCCGTTTCGGGATTTAATTTTTGTGCGGATCCCTAACTCTTCTATAATCAAAATAGCCTAAGTTACTCATTAGAACATCAGCTTTCTGCCAGTGAAAGTCCCGTCAACATTGGTCCACCTGTTCCTGGTTGTAATTTTTTGTGCGGAACCCTAATTATTTTTTCTAAAAGTAGGGTACGTTACTCCTTAGAACATCAGTCTATCATCATCTTAGAATATCTGCCAGTGAATGTCCAGTCAAACTTGGTCCACCCGTTTCGGGTTTTTGTTATTCCATGTCCGATGCGTTTTTGTC
>DWNK01000030.1:0-17618 GCA_018250315.1 Hyalothyrus neleus pemphigargyra | reverse complement strand
AGACTGCCCAAAAACACGAACAGAGCGTTGCTAAAGGGCTCTTTGTGACCAAGTTCTAGTAAGTAGTTGAAAAAATACGGCCCAATGACAGACGGGGAGACGAACAGGTAATGCAACCTTAATCATAGAGTTCCCTTGATACTCTTTGGGCACGGAATCCTAGATAGCACGTGAGGGGCGGGTTTTGATATAGGGCTTTCAACCCCCGAGATCATCTAGGCACAATGGTTTTTTCCAGTTTTAAGGGCGCCTTGCAAGAGTTGGTATTTGTGCGATATCTATTGTTGTTTGTAAGAGAATATTTGAAATGTTGCAGATTTCCACTACTGTGTCTGGAGATTGGGGTACGAATGAATGCTACGAGTGTTAACGACGGTTTCAGATGGAGTTTTTCTTTTGCTATGTGTTACCATTGGTGTTTCAATGTTAATTTATAGCCAATATTGGAGTAGTTCCTATCTAGATAAACAGTGATAGCTCAGTGGGTGAAGGTATTTTTTTGCAAGAAACATCTTGTAAATCAGCAAATATTTCAGAAGATAGTAACTGGTTTTTGTTATCCAGTCATACGCCCCATCTCTAACGTTCCTCAAATAAAATTGATACCTCTCTTAATGCAATTAAGACCCGTACTGCCCCTGAGGAGGATTTAAGCAATAAATGCCATAATAACATTCGATGTGTGCAGCTCTATCAATAATGACGTAGGTAGTGATTCTATTATTCAACAAAAAAACAATAATATCTATGATTCGTCGAAGGTCGACAGTACGTGCGTCGCGCGCTTTATCGCCACCGGCGCAGGCGCAGCTGCAGTGATATCGGTCGGCGACCTGGTGTCTACCTTTAATGACGTCACATGAGGATTTCAACAGCTCCGCTACCTATGCTGATTTATGTGCCTAAGTTTTGCTGATCTGCATTAGCGAACGACTAAGATGAAGAATCCAAATAGGTTTATCTTAACTAGCTTGTAAATAGAAGTAAGATAGGCCATCTGCATTAATCGTTGTATGTACTAAAAATTCTTCTACTAAAAATTCCCCTCTTCTACCTAAGCACCTCAAAAGTGTGCAGAATCGGCATAGTGTAAGAACATGAAGACGAAATGTCTATATTGTTCAGTATCTTTTTAGTAATAACTACGCAGCCAAAATGTCTTATCAGTAACCAAACCATAAACATCTTACTACTTACTAAAATGCTGTAATACCTAGTTATATCCGATTATAGTTAAACACAATATACAAATATATTACTTACGGACAAAACCCCCAAATTTGTACTACAACAAGTAGAATAATCCGTAAAAGACCAAACTAAACTCAAATAATCGTGGGGAAACAAAACGATGTTTTGCAGTTTTACCGATTCCGTTGTGAAATGGGAATTAAAGAAGAGGGAAATCGAAGGGGAGGATAAGCGAACGAGCTGTATTTAATTACTGCAGTGCTCAAGTGCACACATCGTGTACGCAAAAAGCCTATAGATTACACTCTACCGGTAGCAGCATCGCAAACTGGTCCAACCACCGCAGATTCAATCTACTTCGACACTAAAATAAAGAGATGTCTCCTACACATCTCTTTATTTTAACATTATAACATTTGGAACTATTGGTCTGATTTTAAAAAATATTTCACTGATAAAGAGAAAATCAAGAAAAGTCTTGGTTTTCTAGCGTGCACTTGCACTTGATGTTAAACTGTTAAGACATGAGGACAACGTGAGAAACATATCATGCTAGAACGGCAGTATATGATAAAGTTTAAGTATTCATTATTCAATAAAAATAAATAGTAGTGATGGTGTATCTAAACGAGCGAAACCTCGGCCATAAGTTAGTATTTTATATAATCAAAGGAGAATCTTGTGGGATGTAATTAAAGTGGACTCTTAAAAAAACTTTTATAAATTTCAATAAGCGATGGTATCTTAATTCGGTTTTCGAACGCGATCCGCTATCAAGAACTCCCTTCGCCCGCAACTCGCAATCACTACACTCCACTCCAGTTTACTCCACTACGCCGTCGCCGTCTTTTTATTCATCCCATTCAGTTTCGTACGAGTGTGTTCGTGTATTAATAGCGTTTTTACCATCGCGGTATGCCTGAATAGCTCGTTTAAGCGCAATTAGCCTCTCATTATCCGTTTGTTTCGCCCACGTCCGCTTAATCGAGCTTCGTTTTTCACGTAATTTAGTTGTAGGCACCGTTTTGAATGGAGGTTTATTGCGAGCATACGTGTTTACACTGAGAACCGGAGAACGCGGTGGATGTGCGCGATCGCCTTTGATGTCACCGTTTGCCGCGGTCCCTACCTCCGAACGTCTGTCCTTCGTCCTATATTGTCTTGTTCGGGACGTTTCACTTAACATATTCGTGAAACAGACGCGAGCAGTGGTACGATTAAATGAAAGAGTTGAATTAATGAATGAGAATTAATTTTGCTTTTGTTCTCTGCAGTCCGGTGCATTGCTGATTTCTCTACATATCATGTGCATATTTAAAGTATTATTTAGATGATTTAAGACAAAGATATTTTATGAATTTTCATTCATAATGGAAGCTAGTGTATGCACATTTATATCTAACTATTTCCGCCAGTTACTTCCATCTAATTGCTCTACACTCTATTTGTCAATAGTTGACCAAACATAATCAACGAAATCTTCAATATCTGGTGGGTTACCGACAACTCCTAAATCAGTATTATTTTAACCTTACAACAGTTTTGTGTTCCTCACATACAGACAAACTGCTTACATAATATTTGTAACACCCCCTGCACTTAAGTTTCTGATTGACAGATGCACCACCACACACAAAGAATAAAATATCGACAAAATATTCCACCGGTTGTTACTGGTCGTCATATTGTGTTGACAGCTGATACCAATCCACCCTCGTGGAGGGTGCGGGGTGCTTGTTTCCCCAAGTAATTAATCAAGAGTGGGCAATATTATGACTCACTCAAAAAGCACTACCGTGAACCGATCAATCAAAAACATATTCACGTATTTCCATAACATAGTGCCCGTATTGTGTATTCTGTTAGGTATTTTGTGTATTTGAGGAAAGTATATACTGACATTCAAAAATGCTACGGTCTTGTCAAACAACTTGTAGAAAATCAAGCATGCAACATGTGTATTTTGGCGGATGATTGAATGATGATGGAATTTTTGGATGCCAAATGGCGCCGCCGCCAAATATAAATCCGCCGTTTGATCTGCCATTTGGAAATTACATATATTAGGTTCCTGCATCCTTCTAGCAGATGAATCGGACTACGATGTACTAACAAAATCAATTTCTGAAGCTGAATTTCTGAAGGTCGAGGCCAATGTGCTTACTGAATGCAGAGCGATTCGTGAAAAACTAGGATAAATAATAAATATTGATCACTTTATTTCGAAACTACATAAATATACAAATATAAAATTTCGTGTATTATGGGATGAGTACTACGCTAAGGTGAAGCAATGTTATACCAGCACCTTGTATGTTCACATCCAGTAAAAATCAGTAAAAAACGCCATGTTCGTTTTGATTGAGGCACGTTTGCTTGTTCCGAGGCACTTTCATTGCTCTAGTCCTTACAAAGCGGTCGGGGCACAAATGAAGCGGTCACGCCGGCCGGGCCGAGCTCCGAGCGCGCGGTCCGGGCAACAATGGGTCCGACATCGGCGATAAATCCGCGAGTGCGCCGGCGCCGCGCATTGTTGCAGCGCCATTGTGCCCGGCCCGTCCCCCGCGCTCGGTTGCGTCCCTCGACGTGGAATTGTGCTAAATTGCACATTCACCGGGATGAATTACTTAAACTTCGTGACGGTGGCGAGCGTGGCGGTACCGCTTCAGCCCCCGCACGATGCTCGGTCTCGGGTTGCGCTTCTTTATTATAAAAGTAGATACCGTTCGCAACTTCACTCGTCTTACATAATACAGCCTAGCAATCAAAATCAAAGCAGCATTCTATTAGGTTAGGAAAACTTTGAGATCGGATCAACAATTCTGCAGATATTAGTGCAGACTTCCATGTCATTTCGCTTTCTATTTGGTTTTCTATGAGCGACAATTTTTTTTTGACCTGACACTAAGAACTTCCAGGGCGTACATAATGTCGAAGCGAGCGTGAGTCCGCGATACCGCCTCCGCCCCCGCACGATGGCCGCACGGGGGCCGTACGCGCAAACTATTTCGTAATGGCGCCGAGCAGCGCGTTTATAGTAATTAGCCGCGTTTAAATGTGACTGTCGCTTCCCTTAAACGTTTATCCGGAACTATAAAATTATAGCAGAGACACGCCGCACCGCCCGGTAAAAACTGCCACTATAGCGGACGGGCCGGCTAAAAATAATCTTCCCGCGCCCGATGTTAATAAAGACAACCGGATTGCGGCTGACAGCCGGTCTGCGCCTGATGGATTATGGATGCGGGGTCGAGTGACCGCCGGGAGTATGTCGAGTAGCGGTGGGTCGTCGACGATCATCAACGAAACTAGTGTGGCTATCAACGTTGCTCGATACGTCCATCGACTAGTCTGTGTCAACATTTTTATCTAAACGTCGCCACGATGTATACCGTTTGTCATTTCTGGATGGATCAACTAATGATATATCGCCGGTAGATTTATCTTGTAGAATTTGAACGGCCGGACCGTTTCCCGACCGACCCCCGGACTAATACAGCTAACCTAACCCAACCTAACCACTAGTGCATTATTGCAGTACTATTTATTACCTACCTACCTATACCTATTTCACAACGTTTACGTATATCTATTACAGTACCCAAAAAAATAAAAAATCTTTTGGTTTAGATTTAGTGTTGAAGTTTCTGTACAAATGTGCAAAATGAACTCGAATAGTCTGTATACGTTTAGGTCGTCACAGCGTTGAGCGTTGACAGACGTTACCGTTTTTTAGCCGTCGTAAAATTCGACTACTCCATGGACTATCGTTCAACGGTCGACCGCCGATTGTACGTTTACGGTCGATTTAACTAGTTCGTCCATTCTACGCTCATCGCTAATGTAGAGTGACATTATCGCGTCGGGCTTGACGATCGGTAAACATTGCCTTTGTTGCTTAGCGCTCGCGTCGATCCGGATGCGAGCCATCTGCGAGCTCGTTGACAATCGTATCGAGTGTGCTAGTGCGCAGGTTTCCTTTGATAAACATTGATGAAACGATGTAGTTCCACTCTCAACGTCGCTCACTGTGTTAGCGCGTTTTCTCTTGTCTTCTATAGTGTTGAGTAGCGAACAAGCATGTTAGCCAGAGGTAAGTGGTTATGTGCACATCCATAGCCAACTCCACGTAGATCGTCTACGTGAAGTCGAGCTCATATGTTTTGTCACTGCTGAAATCTGAGATACTTAAGTAAGCCTGCAACCACAACAACAGTCCAAAAATTGCTTTATGTTAGGAATGTCCTCCTACATCTAACCTCCTATATCGAACCATATAGCTCCATTACCAGCCAGAACTGTGGCTCACTAATACCGAGACTAGAACCGCACTTAAAATATGTACCAGCTGTCCTGATTCTACTGCTTGGCAAACTGCGCAGGTTATCTTTGATGAAAATTGATGGAGCGTCAGTACCACTCTCACCGTTCATTGTGCAACGCGCGTGTCCCTCGAATCCCGATTCTAGAACGTATGAGAGTGCCCGCTCGCGAACACCGCCCGTTACCGATCACGACTCCTTTCGCAAACGTGAAAAATGCTCTGAGAATGCCACGACTTGTCATTCCGCAGTCACGATCCGCGCCAACCGCGCAAATGTCATCTCAGGTGTAACGTAACGCACGCTGATAACATTACCAATTGCGGGCGTGAGACGGTGTCATGAAGCCTGTCGATCGGCATTGTTTTCTGGTACCGCATGTGGAAGTGTGTATTATGTTTAACTCTTATCCAACTCACACACGGCCATCTATTCGCTAACTAGGCGGAGCTTTTAGTATGGTAACCAGGATACACACATCATTTCTAGATACGTACAGGAATTGCACACAGACTTAGAACAAAATACCTACTCGTGGTCATTTGATGATCGTATATGATAAGTAGATATGTGTGTCCGATGTGAATAAAAATTCTTCACAGACTCGAGAATTATTGTGATGTCAGTAATTTGGTACCAATCAGCTGATCTTATATAGAAGGTGAATGACAGAATGCCTTAACTCGACAAGCAAATCCTTCAAGTGAACTCAATTTGCTGTTTTAATACTCGTATAGGTATATCTAATAAAATAAAATAACGATACTGCCCAATTTGAGAAGATAGCTCTGTCTAGATGTTCAAACTGGGTCTGGATATTTATTATCTAAGTACCCACACCATTTCAAATCTTAGTATGGGAGTGTTAGTGTGAAACGTTTGTATAGGAATTATAGATACAAATCGGCAATATCGTAAGCACCACGATTTCTCCTAATGCCACTAGTTTTGAACGGGGTCAATCGTGCGCTTGAGCATGCTCTGTGACAAACCCATTGTGAATTTCTTTCACACGTGACGTTGCGCAACGCCTGTGACCTGTCATCAGTATACATTTATGCGAATATCTGCCAATTATGTCATAGATACACACACGCCAATACTACAAGAATGTTTTTCTTACTATACAATAATAACAATAACTTATTTTTTTACTATTTATGTTTTACTCGTGATTCCTGTACACCCGTTTCCTGTACACAGTTCTGCGTGGCCGCATCATAGACAAAAAGCCTTTGCTTTAGTTTTTTTTTTATTTTGAGTTGTCTGACTGATTCGAAATCGTTTCTATTCTGCCACAATAGCCGTCAAAATTGTCAACATTTATTGCACTAGCTGACTTGATTAGATATATAGTATGGTATGCAAAGTGAGTGAACGTAAACACAAATCCGCATCGTTGTTCGGTTTTATTCTTATTGTACGTTCCTTTTCTCAGTCTCGCCTTGACCGGCGCAATATTGTACTGTTTAACCCTTACTTGCCAAGTGAGGAACGAAAGTGAGTTCGCAATTTATGCACGCATTATTCCGAATACGACTCGTTATTCCGTCGAAAATAGCCGTAACTGAATATTAGCGTCGGCCGTGAGACGGATTCCTGCCTCGATTGTTGTATGGTCAATATGGAGTTCCATTTTTTTGTTTGGGTTTTTGCGTGTGAAGCTTTAGAGAACTTTTTTTGCTGTGATTGTTGTATACTTAATACTTACGTACTGTGTTAGTCGACACTTGTCAAAAGTTTAATCAGGTGTGGTAAGATATTTGTAAGGTTAATAGAACCTATATGGAAGCAATAGGTACCTATAGTCCGATACACAAATTAGAAATTTGATTGAAGATACTAAAGTGCCATAATTTAGGTAGATTTTTTATGCTTCAGCCAAACGAAGAGGCAGGCGAGATACCTGATAGTAAGTAGTCTTCGACGCCTATGAACATTTGCAACACCAGAAGAGTATTATTATTATTATGTACAATCTTTTTTAAGCAACTTTTGAATGTCTCTCTGTCTAGATATCGTCCATACTTAGTAGTTACGTATTTCGTTAAAATTAAAAATAAAATATATTTTTACTACACAAAAAGTAACTTTGTCTGTCGAAGGGGAAGGGTTAAATTTAAATCATCGCCTTGGCAATGATGGAGGTGCACTTCGCCCATGAATGACGGACAATTTCAATGTAATAGCGTCAACTTTTTTCGCCGCAACCGACTCAATTCATTATCGAGACGCGCACTTTACTGACATTTATTTCACCGGTAATTGAAGGAGCTCATTCATTTAACAGAGTCATGACATTCAGAATATAGGAGTGAACGTGCAATAAATAATGCCATACCCACCCAGTCTAGGACAGGGCTCGGCAATCTGCGCCTCTTTATTGTAAAACGATTTCCCGCTCGGGGCTTTGCCCGCGTGAAAACGAGTCCAAAAATATTTTCACCAGCTGAAAATATAAATGATAAATTATCGTTTTACACAAATGGATGATGTAGTTTCAAGAATTTCCGAAGAGCAGTCCCTATTACAACTTTACCTCATTATAATATTAGGGTCGATCGGAAAGAAAATGGACCTTATGTTGAGTAAGTGTTAAGAAGTTGAATTCTCGGTTTGGTCCAATACGGTGGTAATGTCTCCTTTTCGATGTGTGTGCTAATGTCAGCACGTTTCGGGAAAAGGCTAAGGATTACAGGCGTAAGGAAACATGCGGTGTGTCACACTATCCGTGTTAGTAGTTCCCTTAGAATTCGTGATTAAGTAAGTGTATCCTTTGTAAAAACAAATGTTTTTACAAAATTACTATACGCGGGCCAGTAAGTACTCTTGCCATCGGAAATTTCCGAAACATAATAATACCTCTTCCAGTTAAGAACACGCGAACTTTAAATGACGTTTTGGTGACGATCCTTGATGTCATTATGTACGCTGTGTGTCTCACCATAATATGTTGTTAATTAATCGTCTTACAAGCACGGAGGCAAAAACTGTATGCTTGTGACGAGCAGACGTCGTGTTAACAGCAACTCGAAAAACCTGAACATAATATATTAACTTGTTGATTATTTAAAAACGATGTAAAATTGCATTTAATTAAAATCTGGATTTCCTTCCTCTCCTTTAAATAGAACGTTTAATTGGCATGTGCGTGTTGTCCTGTATTATCTTGTCCTCAACATTTTCGAGTCAAAGTCGAAAAGTCGGTTCCGCTATATCAGCACTAATATTAAAGATTATCCACACTCCGCCCAGACTTAAATATGATGTAATGAAAAGGTCATGTAAGTTGTCTTGGTACAGATACTTTAGTTTTTATTTTTATTTCATTTATCTATTGAATTGAGTAGATATTGCTGTGTTGGACATAGGACACTCTGTATAGCCTTGTATAGCCTCTCGCAATCCTTCGATTTTATCTTTTTCGTCTGTGTTCAATGACCATACTGCAAATATATATGTATCCAAATGATTTTAAAAGAGTGCCGAGAGTTTTTTTCCGCCGGCTTTTTTCTCCCGGTCAACCATACTTAATTTTCTAGGGTGCCTAAAGCCGAAAGAAACAAGAATCAAATATGTATAAATAACTGAGGTTCATTGAGTATGTACATGTATATCTTATGGTGAATAAAAATATTGAGTTTGAGTTTGTTCAGTTCCCTTAGTACAAGTGTTGCTCGTTTTCGACATCATCGTTTATGTTTCATGGATGGGTAAATAATATGCTAGAAGAATAGCATACTATGTACAACTAACTTCAACTTACTGCTACTAAAAACTTCAACCTACTAAAAACAATAGATGCTAGGAAAATTCAAGAAGTATTATTTATAAATTAACCATTTCGCCAACAGCACCAAATGACTCTAGTGACACAATGGTCATCATACTAACCTATCGCGCAGAGGGTTTCGAAATTCGACTCCTAAACACGCAAAAACAAATCTAAATTACGATATTGTTTGTGTGCATACACAACAATCCTAATTATTTAGGAAGGGTTTATAACTTATCTGTGAATTACATATACATCTGATTAATCTGATGAATTTAATTACCAAGCTAATAAGTTTTCGGGTGAGAGCTGAGCTGAGAGCTAGCTGCTAAAGGCATTTGTTGATTGTCTTCCATCCTTTTATTTTCCATCGTTATCTAGAACCTCAAAGAGATTCTTTTGTGATCGCTTTACGCTTGGGCCTTATTATTCTAGGTCAAACTCGTATATGAAATTGGTTGCATCAGCAAGACCATCCGAGTCGGTTTTATTAAATTCTTTCTAACATTTTTTCTCTTTTACGCCATCGGTATTTCTATTAAGCTCAGGGCGTGCTTTAATAAACGTTTTATATAATTTAGTGTTACATGTTTGCTTTTAGATAGTTTAATTTTATTTAGTTAAAAATTAATTTGGACAGGTTTTATCAAAATTGGATTATCATTTTGTTACTGAATTACCGAAATTTACATGCCAAACTTTGTTCGGTAAAAAGCTGTATTGTAACTTCATTTATGCGAATAATTAAATCATCCTATCTTACCCAAATTGTTATTATAAACTAACTTACGTAGGAATGTACTCGCTTGTTCCAACCCTGTTATCATGAGGCTTAGATCAACGTTAGATTAGATTCAATACTATTAGTCGCTTATCATTGTCGTATACTTATCGCCTAGGGCGCTGTACGCTTTTTTCTCGATAAAGTCCACAAAAAATAACATCGGCATCTTTTACGCGCTCTTTACATGCGTTTCTTGGAATAGAAAGACGGCGGCGACCTTGCCTGCTCGGGCGCACTCATCGCAATTACCCCGCAGGCCTGTTAATAGTCGCTAATGACATCTTGAATGCTTCCTACTCGCAGCGAACGTGAGTCTACGTGGACGATTATCTACTGTTGCCGGTAGAGGTTGTGTTTTAATGGCCGCCGCTCTGAAATTGACTTTTACTAGTACGTCGTCGTGGATGGCTCCTGTTCTCGGCGAATTAGCTTCTAGCGAAACCCGGTTGCATACTGCTGAGCTGCAATCTACCTATCTAGATTGTTGATGCTCAGAAGGGACATATTCTCTTAGTCGGGATCGCCATTTTGGTTATGATTTGTCTGTTAGTTTCAACAAAATGATGTCCTCAGAACATAGAAATCAGAATATCGTTCAAATGGGCGGCTGTCAATAGGTTTGGTTTATTTATTTATTGCTCTTATTATAAAAGGTGTTCTTTTAACTACAATTGAATAGTAAATTAACATCCATAGCCAACGTAAGATAGGAATAGTTTTTCCTTTTTTCTAAATAAGTCGCATATGCGATGCCTACCTTCTCTCTCTCTCACTACTCACTCTCTTCCAAACTTATTGTGACCACTGCTTTTAAGGCCGAAATAAGTGCACACTCCATTAATGGTTGCGTTCAATTACCTGTTGAATCCCTAATTTCCTTATCTCCATATTGATATTCGTCTTCCGTATTCCGCAGAGATACGCATGGCGGGAAAGGGCGTCCTAGTTCCCCATTTCGCCGCGTGGTGCGCTACCTACACGGAATAGCAATTAGCCCACGAGAAAAGTCAGGTTGCTATAGTGCTGTCTTGTAATTTCTCACGCTCTGTATTGCCGTTATGTCGCAAATGATAAATCTGAAAATTATATCACATAGAATATTCATAGCACATCGTGTTAATGAATGACGGTCAAGTGCGTGTCACACTATGTACTGGGGTAATATTATGTTCTGTAGAAGAGATTAACGCACACAGAGTTCTTATTCTCTATTCACACATTATTCAGTTTATCGATAGCAATAATAAGTGTGTATTTCATTGAAGGCAAGTACAGTGTTCTTTTTTTTGTTATCAAAAATTCAGTTGCAATTAAGTGCGATTCGAACAGACATCAGAGTTTAGCTTTTAGACTTGACCATTTTAAGGTTTCATTAACACCCACCCCTATATTTTTTCAGGATGTTGCATAGAACACTATTAATCATCTCAATCAATCATCTCATCAATAAAAAATTGATTAATTAAAGACATCTCCAAAGTTATTATTTAACCTCGGAAAATATATAAATAAAGCAACGTGTATTGCATATCAAATATTTTGTAAAATCATTAAAAGTGCATCATTCCGGTCAAAATCTCTACGACTCCTGTACACTAAATAGTGTCCTATTCGATAAAACAGATTCACCCAACGATCGCTTTACCGGCTACGTGTTCTATGCTCGGTCGTGTTTGAACCGTAATATGGCTGCAAATGTTTAGTGAGTTCACTCGTTCACTATACCGGGTAACATGGCCGGTTCGCACGCTCCACATTGCCTGCGCTTGCGCATCGCGCTCTATTCGCGGACACGCCGAGTTTAGTACTATTAAGGCATGGCACTCGATGTCCACTTAGTCTAGTTTGTTTCTTTGGTACTGAATTGTGTTCTCATTCGAATTTTAAAAGTATTAAAAGTAATTTTGTATGCTTTATGGTTATAATAATGTATGTTTGTTATAAAAAAAATAAATCTTCGTTTGTACTGAAAAGTAGACACTTACTTTCACAGTCTGCTTTCACAGTTTGCTCTGTAACACTCAAACCTCATATTCAACTAGTGGTTAAAAAGATTAAAGTGACTCTCAAATTTACTGCTACACTTTATTATTTTTTTAATTAGTTTGTGGCACTAATTGATTAATTTTATAAGCTGAAAACCATCGGAATGGTCATTCCCATGTATATTACAGATGGACTTCAAATTGAAGAGAAGGTCTGAATATAGAAATAAAAGTAAAAGTAAATAAAAGTATACAGTAAGTAATAAAAGTATAGTAGTAAGTATAAGTAAATTAGACTACAGATGCGTTTGTGAGAACGTATTGCTTCCCCTGATATTGCGTTGCTACTCCTGTTAGAGTGTAGCTTCCAAACACACCATTCAAACCAGAACATAATAGACTTAGGTCCTTAGGAGAAGCAACGTATTATAAAAACAAGCAAAAAACACGAATACCACAGCAGGGATCCATTTAATATGCCCTCGGTATTGGCACCGCGGAGTTACGCCGCGCTATCTTATCTGTGTACTTTCTCATTATTTTTTCCCTCGCTTCGCGTATTTCGCAGCAGATAAAAAACAGGGCGACAGGTGGTTTAATTAAATTTATTGGTCCGTGTCGATCGGCCGATGGTATCGTCGGCGGGCCAACGGGGGCGAAGCGCCCGGCTGCGGTAGGTGGCTCCGATGTATGCGGCCTTATACTTGCCAATTACATACAAAAAGTCATGTCCTTTAGCCCTAAAAGACGTGCAAGTGCCGTGCAAGGAAACAAGATTTATTTGCGCTAGTTAGTCCACAGACTATAAGTATTTGAAAAAAAAAATAATAAAGCTGACATTGACAACAGTGTTTTTATCTTTGAAAATGCATCGCCTAAAAATACTGGCACGGTAACAACCTCAGACTTAACCTATTTGTTATTTCATTTTGAATTAGAACTTCGAATTTAAATTTAAAACTTCACTGCAAATGGAAAAACGGACAAAAAATGGATTGTAAAGATTATAATAATTATTAAATTCGAATATTTAATGAATAGGAAGTGTGTACCTCTTCCTATTCATTAAATGTTGTGCGAGAATGTCTCACAAAACGGATGGAATTTAGTTTTTAATGTCTTCCTACATTAAGCCACTATTTAGCGGCGAGCCTTCGGCTCCGTGTTCAACTGTCTGTACTTGCCTACGTACTGCAGTAACTATTGTATGATTTTTTTAATCTGTCTAAATACATTAGGCGGGTACTTGACCTAGAAACGGTAAGGCATATTATTCGAGTTGTAACTAAACAATGAGGATGTCATTAAAGGCTCATTATGCGAGTGTTTGGGCACGTCTCGATGTATTTCTACCGCGCGTGACGTCACGTCTACGTCCCCCTGTTTCCGGTCCGCGCTGATGACTCTATGGTATGCGCTATGCGTCAAGTATGTGCGTTTTTGTTAACCCCTTTGTAGCTCCTTGCACGCCGGAGTCGTTATGATCGCTCACGGTCGCTGAAATCATATTAGAAATTCTACTTCAAAAATACTATGAGAAGAAGTACCGACACAGAACTCAGAGAATAAAATGAAAAACCAAGCATATGCTAGATATTTAAGGTTTGTGTCTATTGTAAACTGCTGGTTTGTTTCTATATGAAATCAATGCTGCGTATAGAAACAAAATATAGAACATGCATATAGAACCAATCCAATAGATTGAATCAATCAATGGTTATGGCCCATAATCAATGGTCCCGAATTTGAATTCTATGAACTCAATCCAAAAAAACGGCCATGCTATTTGTATTGTTGAGAGTAATGTCGCAATCAGTTACTAATTGTAACACTAAACAATAAATTGTTAGCTATTACAACAATTAACGTACGTTTTAACGGTGCAGGTCAATCGAGGCTGGTTGCACAATTTGGCACACATTGGGGTAGGGCGGGGTTGGACGCCCGCCCAGAACCGAATCGAACCTATTTATAAGTGGCGCCACAAACAACTCGCTCTACAAACGATACGATACATTTGTAACAGGATCAATCCATACTTAATATTATAAATGCGAAAGTAACTCTATCTGTCTGTTATGCTTTCACAGCAAAACTGCTGGACCGAATGTAATGAAATTTAATATGGAGAAAGTGTGAGGTATGACGATGAACTTGGCTATTATTTTATCAAAAATTTACGTATGGGTTGAAGTGGCGGTTGGAATATTATATAAGGTACACCTTTTTCCCAGAAAGGGAAAAATTTTTAAAAATTAGGATTTTACCCGGGGCGAGACGCGGGCGGAAAACTAGTCATGCAGTTTCAGCTAAAGTGGTTACGAAGCCTGTGTTGGGAAGACCTCGTAGCTAGTCTTCCTTTTCATAGCCATCCAATAAATAATCGGGATCTTTGTTGTAGCGACATCTTCTCACAGTTAACAATTGGTTGGAACTTTGATGGAAAATACTAGACGACTACCGAGAAAGAATATGTATTGTGTATTTTTAATTGACAAACAAGCAGTTAACAGTGCTTGAAAATCATTGGTGCTCTAGGTTTAATTTATTAAACGTACTTGACTATCCATTTCACTAATGTTAACAAAATACGCGAAAAGTAGTGAAAGTAAAATTTTGAGTTCTATCAAAAACAACTTAATATTTGACGCAAGAGTTAGGCCACAGATACAGTACACAGATATGTTTGAAATAAATTTCAAACCATTACTCATATTCCACGATTCCTTATCTGTGCAATAGATCGGCTGTCAAATGGGGCCGTTCGAATTTCTATGACCTGCGACCTTTGGATCCAATGTTCCCTGCGCACGGAGGACCTTGGGCTCTCTGCTCCTCGGGCGATGGTTGGGCTCTTTCTAAACGTGACCAGAACGGATCGGCCTTCGGCACTCCCTACTGATACCGATCTACGTGCATTATGCGCTCTATATAGAACATTACACAAATATATACTTATTTATGCGACACCGGCAAAATCAAGGTGGTCGTGAGTAGAGATCAAATATTAGATTACGTTTACTTTCAATGTCCTTTTAGGGTACCGTGGGTTTGTCAAAACGGAACACTTTAATTTTTGCCATGTCCATCGTTTCGTATATCAGTCATTTAACTTAAGAATCTGTTGGAATAAGAGTTGGAAGAAATTAGTTCTCTATGAATCTACAAGGTCTACAAGTCTCTAAAATTATTATAAATAATTTAAAATATCCACACTTTTAAAACCGTGAAAACGTTAAAACTTTGAATTACGTAGTGGAAATTTTATTACTTTGAGTTTAACAACCGCAAATATGACTTTGTTTTTTTTAATGTTTTCTAAGAAAAGCAGTGTTTTGGCTGTGGTTAAAATTACATAAACGTTGATGTCAAGGCGGGAACCTATCATTGTGCGGAATACGACACGCACTTGGCAGCTTTAATTTTTTTAAATGCTAGGGGCGTTTCGTTTGTATAAGTATCAGGTGCGTTTATGGTCTGTTGTGAGGAAACTAGAACTAGACTAGGCGACCATTTCGAATGGTCATGGTTTCAATATATGGTAATCGTCATTGATTCCATGTTTTTATTTTCTTTTTTCATTCGAAAATCAAGTATTGAGTAGAGATTGTTGAGTTAATTAGAAATGAGAGTAATGGCTATGTGAGCTAAGAAATTGTTAACAATTTACCAAAAAAAGTATTGTATTACTTTGAATTTTGATAGTAAATTGGAGACAAGATTTAAATTTCATTATCCTTCGTATGTTACATACATAATTTGATTGAAAAATATATCTTAAATTGGACGGTAATTTGCGATAATTAATGCATGTAATGCAGTAAAAATAAAACCTACTGAATAGATTTAAATATATTTTAAAACCATAGATATACATTTGATAGGTATATAATGTGTACCGTAAAGAACTATTTTCTGTATTTTTTCAATATTTTAGACTCGGTAGTTCCAGAGGCACGAGGAAAATGGTCAAGTTTCATTTATCGAGGGTTGTGTGGGTTTTGTGGGTGATGCATGTGATGATGCGTGTTGTAGCTGTTGTGTTGTGGCTGGTGCGGGTGCATATGCATATGGCTAGGGAGGTTGTGGGTGTATTTCGAGGTGTGGCTGGTGTGTGGGATAATAAATTACGATCGAATTTAAATCCCTAGTACCTATATAAAATGATCTATCCATAAGAAATCGTTGGTAATGGCGCTACATAAATCGCCACGACATTCCGGTGTTTACGTATTATTGAGGCGAACGCGTGCGATTGTCCCACCGGTAGATTTATAGGCGACGGTGTGAGTTTAATTGAAGTGTTTTTTGGTTTGAGCCACTCGACTGTCTTGTTTACAGGGGACGGGAATGAAACGCCCTTTTAAAGGTCGAGTGAATTCCGTTTCTGAGTCGCTCTTTATTTTGCCGTGGTTAATTTACTCAAGTCTGCTCGGCCTCGTTTCTCTGTTAGCTGATAAACTGTCATTTATAGTATCTACGACGCGTTTGTGTGGTATCGGAGATCTTGGAACACTTACCAGATTGAAAATTTATGAATTTAGCTTGTAGTAGGAAACTGCCTTATTTTAATAAATCCTCGATTACTAGTAATTACACGCAGTCTTAAAATGAAGCAAAAAATGTTTAATTTCTCCGTTAGGGTTTTTATTATAGACTTCTATAAATTTTAATTTGATTCTCCATATTTTAATTTCTGTTAGTGGATAGATGTTAGTGGGTAGATGGATGGTGGTGGAGTTTTGAACATCATTATAGTTGTTTTGTCTTTAATAAAACGAATTGCAGAATTTTCTTGTTTGTACTATTAACGAATTTGGCGCGAAAACTGGCATTATGGTAGTCTATACAGATAAATAACAAACATGAACGTCAATGAAATCCCGACGTTGGGATCGCGCAAGTTTTAGAACGATTTGCCTTCAATTCGCTTTGGAACAAATTACGACCCTATTTGGTGAGGGTGTGCAAATTGAATGTGAAATTTCAATTTTGGTAATGCGATCGGATTGATTTCGTTTGATTCAAATTACCTGTAATACATAGCAATGTTACACAACATCGGTGTACACAATACTATAGATATTGATTTTTTACTCGACTACAGGGAAGCCAAAAGAAGGATCATGATTTTATGTTATTTTTTTATGGTAATCAAACGAAGAGGCAGGCGAGATACCTGATGGTAAGTAGTCACCGCCGCCTATGAACATTTGAAACACCAGTCTTTAACGGGAAACAGGATTGGATAGGATATAAAGGATGGGAAGGGTGGGAAGAGGGCTTCGACTCTCAGGCGCACTACTGAAACACGACAAGTAGCTATTGGCGGTAGACTCCGACCTGAGGGTGGTCGCTAGCCAGTCAGCTCACACGATGGGAGCTTACCACCAGCATGTTACTTAGTAAAGTTTAAATATAGATTCATACGAAAGGCAATTCTTTATTACGTCAGGTCCATAATTTCAGACTAGAATTATGGTTTATAACAAATAATGATACTACATAAATTAATGGTTTAGGTTAGTAACAATATGCCTTATTAGTATGTTAGGGTTGTT
>DWNK01000029.1:0-17619 GCA_018250315.1 Hyalothyrus neleus pemphigargyra | reverse complement strand
TACTTACCCAAATCTATCAAATAAACAAAAAAAAGAACAATTTTTCAAAAGTCGGGTGCCAAGTTCACATAGCCCAGGTATCTGCTCTCATTAACCTTATACATAAAAAAACTACTATGACAGATGGATGGACAGAAAGCGGAGGCTTAGTAATAGGGTTCCATTAGCACTCTTTAGCTAGGGAATCCTAAAAATTTTGCAAAGAACAAGGTTTTACGAGTTGGGTGGCCCAAAATAACGTGAGATCAACATGTTACTATTTGTTGTTTCTACATACTAGGGATGTTAACGTGCTAAGTAGCCATAACCGAGATCTATCTATAACCGACACATATCTATTGGTTATTTGATACATAAAATGATCGAAACCGGTATGATATAAAAATCTGATTAATTTCGGATACGCACGTTTTCATTGTTACGATTATGGAACAAAATGTATAGATCACAGTAATAACCGTAGGTAGATACATATAGATAGACCTACCTAAATACGAAAGAATAACCTACATGTAAAGTTAAATTGATTGCCTTGCACCTTGTAATTCTCAATTTCTCTGATATTCATAATTGAATTTGAAGTACGAGGTTGCATTCAGTTAGAAAATCCTTTATCTTTAACCAGTTGTATATTCCAATTATTTTCACAATTAAACGTATCCATGACAAAAAACAATAAAGTGTCCTACCCGCTCCTTATCAACAATCATGAATCACGCTATCGAAGTTTTCTCAACATCTCGCATATATATACCTTCCGAGCAGAGAATAACGGAGCAACTCCTCAGTCGCTATGACCTGGCGGGACATTTGCCTCCCTTTCCCAAAAAAGTACCCTTAATATACGTATCCAGATCCGAAATCTCATATTCTTAACATCCCTATTGTTGAAATTCTCATTATTCTCACAGTTAAGCGAATCTCACACGATGACACCAATTACGATTTATGACATATCAGCGTTGTTGACATATCAGCGACGTGTACCAATTCAATATAGTAGTGATGAAATGGCATTATAATAGGTATGGTACTTCTAACTTATTAGGGCAGTCTTTGCAATGCCAGTAATATTGATAAGCTGGTAACGCAGCTACGTTTTAATGGATCGTTACATTGCGTTATAAATATAACAACAAGTATAAATATAAAATTTATAAAATGTTTGATATTTATTTATGACTAGCTTCCCGCGTGAACTATACGATTTAAGGCCCACTTCACCCCTATACGAGTTAATTTTGGAAAACAAAAGTAGCCTATGTCCTTTCTCATACTTGAAACTATCTCCATATAAAATTTCATTACAATCGGTCCAGCAGTTTGGCCGTGAAAATGTAACAAACAGACAGACAGACAGAGTTACTTTCGCATTTATAATATTAGTATGGGATTTCTATTCATTGACACCATTCCAATGAGCCTATACACGACATAGTACTCTACCTACTAGAACCTCTACCTACCTATAGTCGACGAGGAGTTGGCATCCTACATACACCAGATGGCGCTACAGCATCAGGTGAACGTTAACATATTCTTGCAGTATCAGTGAAGTACAGTTACTAAATTTAAAATCGGTCAGACCCATAGAGCCTAGAAAAAAACATAGAGCCTTTTTCGAAGTCCGTTAAAAAGAGCTCATCATCTTCAAATGACTGAACAAATATTATTGAATCATAGCTAAGACCACTCTCTATCGAGTTATTGTTACGACAAGCCTAGTGTATATGAAAATACACTGTCTTCTACAATCATGTAAACTAAAAAAAAATAAGACATTAAAAAAAATTGTAATAAACCATTTACGATTCCCAGAAACGACTGATATTTCGAATTTCGAATTCATGCAATTACAATATCGGCGCGGAAAATATTGCAAACGTCCATAATTAAAAGTTAACTTTAGCAATAATCTGGGGGTCTTATCCTTACCATTCTGAATAGAGTCCCGATTCCCGAACCCAGCAGTGGGACAGTAATCTTAAACTATATGCCCCTTCGTATGGCATAGAAAAGAAACCGCGTCATTTCCGAAGTCAAACTCCGCACAAACAGTTCAATTTAAATTAAAATATTAAACAACGTCGACATTATTAAGTGCGCTTCAATGCACGAGCGGCGGGCAATCATCACGAAACGGAAACATTCGAGAAATGATCGTGGAACGAATGAGTTGACAGCGAATTATAGAGACAATTTGAGTCACGGTGCTGTCGAACGAAGTGTAAATAAATGGTAATGGTTGCAGGTTGTTTTTTTACATAGTCTTTTAATCTTCTTACTAATATTAAAAATGCGAAAGTTTGTTTGGATGGACGTTTCTTAATCTTTCACACAAAAACGGCTAAACGCATTTGGATGAAATTTAGCATATATATATTTTATAGCCCGAATTACGATATAGGATACTATTTATCCTGGTAACAGGTACCCTGGGACTATTTTTATAGTCCAGGCGATCGAAGCCGCGGGCGTGAACTAGTATGATAAATGCGAAAGCTTTTTACACGACAAACTTGTAAATTTACAATACAAGTTACAATTTTATTCATTTTTAGACCGCATTTTATTCAAAAATTACAATTACGATAATCGATAATCTGCAGAAATAATTATTTATAATTATATATTGTAGAAATAATTACACATATATATATCATCTTATTCTACCAAATCAGAAAAGTGCTCAGTAAAACCTTAGTCGCCCACCGTACGCGAGCGCCCGGAACCGGAACGCAACAGTTATTCTGCTCTTCTCTATATAACGGTTCAGTTTGCAGTACTTTTTCTTCGTGCTCGGCTAGCATCCACTGGAAACAGTACCATTTGCTCGTAATAAGATTAATCTCGAACAAATCTCGCATGCTCTTACCTCTGTCTAATCGCTTAGATAATTCTTAATTACCTAACGATACTATAATTATTTATAATCTTTCGCCCTTGGCTCGGCTCACTTTCAAATAGGTTAATTTTGGAAAAAAGTTCTTATCTCTATATGTAACGAACATAGGCTACTCAAGTACTACCATACTTAAAACCTTATGTTAAACTATCTCGATGTTAAATTTCGTTACAATGTTTTCTCTATGATATGTGTCTCTTTAAGTATTATTTATATTATAATAATAGTTATATAATGCCCCATTAATTTAGACTACTAATATGTCTGCTGCAATACATATCTCTAGAAACATTCTAGGTATATTGAATTTGATTTTTACTAAATTTGGTACAGTGTAATGCATTTCGACGTAGAATGGCACGCCCAAATGTGCGCGAGATATACCAATATATCTATGATGTATCTGCGACTCATAAAACATTAGTAAATAATAACATTGTTATGCCTTAATTTGAATATAGCCTATCAAAACCATACAGTTATAAATTAGTATTTCTACTAAGCAAAAAATAAATCCCACTATAAATTAATTTGCCCACCTTACCAAAAATAAACTAATAAATAACCAAGTAATGGGAATTAATAAATCAGTATTACAGAAAAATTAAAATAACAACATTAACATTTACATAAAATTTTAGCATCTTTCTGTCGTTCAGATAATATTTTGCTTCATTGGGTTGCTAATTTAACCGATACACTGTCGTATTTATGACTCATTTATGGCATATAGAGTAGATATGTATGAAAGTTAATACCTACTTATTACCGACGATATACCTTATATACTATAAAAATATCGTTATAGATATCCGTCTCTTGAATTCCTCAATGCATCAATATATATTGATAATTTGAGGAAAAAACCTAAATTTTTCCGTTTTTGAAAAATTTTCATTGATGCTGCGTTCCTTAATCGATCCTCGATAAATGGACTCTCCAACACTAAAACATATTTTTAATTCAAACCAGTAGTTCCTGAGATTAGCGCGTTCAACCAAACAAAGAAACTCTTCAGTTTTATAATATTAGTATAGTTTCATGCATCTACACTTTTAAGTATTAAATGAAGTCATTATCTCTATTGACTTGAGCAACACAAGTTAGCTCCAGGTGATCCGCGACCCAGCAGTAAATTGTTCTTATCGTAAAATCTAGAAGCAGCCTCACCGTTAGATAATGATCGTTGGTCGATCACTTATCATTATACTATTTTGACCACAAGAAAAACTTACCCATCTTATTTCTGGGAGCTTATAGAGCATTTTTTGTTTATTTTTTTTAAATAATCAGGCCTGCGACTTATATGGTAACAAAATATGGTGGTAACTAATTTAGTTACCACCAACCACCATACCATACTTTATTAAAAGTTTTTTCACATGATACGGTAACAAATAGGCAGACAGACAAACAAAATTTTAATTTGTAGATTTAGCCTCTGTATCAATAATAATGATGATTAGAGTAAGATTATCCAAAAAAATATCCAATGTACAGACGTGGCTCAGTTACTGTTTTATTATATCTCTCGTAGTGAAAAGGATTAGCCTGGTGTTGTAAACGTCCATAGGCGGTGACTGCTTACCATCAGGTAGCCCGCCTGCGACTTCGTAAGTTTTATAAAAAACAAACAATTTAACATTATAGTTGAAAATACTTGTTGTCCCCTTACATTCTATCTGCATACATAAGTTTCGGTTTCGGTCGAAATTTGACTAGTGAGCGATCACTCGTCTCGTCATTATAAAAATGTTTTGTAAGCACTTATGACATTTTTATAATCAGAGTGTCGTCATAGTAAAACAACTGAATAAATATTAAATACGTATACCTAACATTGTGCTCTAACTTAAATATTGTATTTTCAACGGTGACATCAAGGCGTTGGTGGTGTAATGGTCAGCATAGTTGCCTTCCAAGCAGTTGATCCGGGTTCGATTCCCGGCCAACGCACTCTTTTTTATTTTACTATATCAAAAATACCTAAAAAAAAGTAGCTAAAATAAGTTTATATGTATTTTATTGATATTTGGATTTATTTTATTTTTATTTTGCATACACGAAGTACGGATATAAAGAGATAATGAAACAGAAAACATTAATTTCTTTTTCATTAATAAAAAGTTAGTTTTTTTTTCGAAATTGTCTAAGCTCAAGATTCGTGCCTGCTGATATAGGTTTAAAAAACTCCTGAACGTAGTAATTTCAGTATCAGTACTATGCCTTAATATCCTTACTGTTTTGCCTTCATTCGTTAGAATATACAGAATACTTAGTAGAAAATACTATTAATTAAATAACTAAATTCTAAATTACCTAATCGTTGGATCAGCGATTATGATACCTTTAAGATATTTTTTTTCCGTCATCCACAAAATGCCGATGAATGTTTTTTGTTTAGACATTTTAATAAGATAATTTATGCAAGTAACAAAAAAAATGTGTAAATGTGTTAGTTAATTTTGTGATATTTGCCAAAAATGTTATATCACACACATATTATACTGATACCTTTAACATTTTCGCTACGTCTAACAAAGTTATCAGCTTTACAAAAAAAAGGTAAAAAGGTCACAAAAAATAGATAAAAAAGATTATATTTCCAAAATATAATATAAGTCACAGACTTAGTAAACTATATCTATGATACAAATAAACGCTTATCTTGATCATAAATAAGCGACGTCATATTGAATTCTTATTGGCACACCTTCGCACAATAAACCTTAAAAAAAGTTTTTAACAATAACTTTCTACAACATTTTATTAACCGACTTTAAAAAAGGTCATCAATACTAGCCCTAACAAATACGAACCCTAAAAATGTGTATGATAATTTCAGCACGTTTTAATAAGCTGGTGGCGCTGGTGGTAAGCTCCCATCGTGTGAGCTGACTGGCTATCGACCACCCTCAGGCCGGAGTCTACCGTCAATAGCGACCGTAGTGCGCCTGAGAGCTAGAGTCCCTCTTCCGCCCTTCCCATCCTTTATATCCCGTCACGTCCCTTTTCCTTTCAAAGCCGGCGAGCATTGGCTTACCACCAGGTATCTCGCCTGCCTCTTCGTTTGGCTATTATGTAAAAAAAATAGAAATACCCAAAAGAATAACTTTGAACAAAAAGGTCCGTTATGAACCCCAAGTTTTATCTTATTTAGCTCAGTACAGTCTTAACTAGAAATAAACACAACATCATAGAAACACCGATGAAATCGATAGCACTAATAGGAAAGACTAGCTGACTAGCATACATTGATACAGTTTATCCATTCTATTCATTCATTCGCCGACAGGGGCTATTCCGGCAGCGAGCGATAATTAACGACTACATTCAGATCGGCGAAGTGTCGTCGAAGCGTGTTGTACCAGAGAACTTGTAGTCCTACAAAAACATTGCGTTAAAGTCAAAATCAAAGTCAACTAAGTTTTTACTACAGACGTAAATTACTATAATTAGTCGTTACTATCGTGAATTTTACAATATTTGGCTGGGCTATTGGTCCAGGGATCAGTGACCTGACTTGGTCGGAGGTTGTGTGTTTTATCCCCACCCAGAATAAATATTTCTGTGACGAGCACAATTTTATTTGTACAGAACAAATGTGGCTGTAAATCTATATCCATATTAATCCATACATATTAACTCTATTATTCTGTCTGTCTGTCTGTTACGCTTTCACGGCCATAGACAGTTTGAAGTATGACGATGAACATGGACTACTTTTTTCAATAATCTACCCCTATGATAGTGAAGTGGGGGTTGAATACTGGAAAAATAGTCAAAATCATGTAGTTTACGCAGGCGAAGCCGCGGGCGGAAAGCGAGCGATCTGTATAAGAATTATATGTGTACCTGCCTATGTTTATCAGTTGTGCGATTACCATGTTACTAGCTCTGCTTAGCGTGGGGTCAGATTTTATTCAATCTTTATCTGTTTCCAGGTCTGAATTCTTGCACACGCCTAAGTGTCAACACAGTCGTTAATAATAGTCATGTGCATATTGGAACCTAATTCACATGCTTTATCAGTCAACAAATTTAATCCAATTCTTATTTAACGTTCACACGTCCTACCTACTGAATAAGTGGTATTTTTTCTAAATAAATAAAGGTACCTTTATGTCCTTTTCTGAACCCCTGACAATGTATGTCCAAATTTTATACTGATCAGTTAAGTAGTTAAGGCGTGAGCCAATGGCACATTCGCGTTTATAATTTTAATTAGGATTAAATTTTTATGTTTTTATAAACAGTTAAATAAATAAATTACATTTTACACCTAATAAAATAAAATTGTTTGTGAACAATAACAAGTTTGCAAATATTTCGGAATAATGAAATTCAAACTGAACCAGTTTTCACTGTTTCATGTTTCGAGAAAATACCAGCGTAAATTAATAGGACCATTAAATTTCAACGAGCCGTGATCACGCCAGCGGATAAGAAATATTTCTCTTACCAACGATTTTATTTAGCGTAAGCTTCGAACAGTGCAAAATGTTTAGGAAGATTCTATTTATATTACTCATAGCTTCTAAGTTACATAAAGTTAGAAGTATGGAATCGTTCGTAGTCGGCGGCGAACCAGCCAAGATACAATACTTCGGGCATTCAGCTTTTATAAATGTTGACAATTTTGTCTGCGGCTCATCTATCATCAACCAGAATATTCTTTTGTCTGCTGCTCATTGTTTTGAAGGCACAGGCAGATACACTAAAGTCATAGTTAGAGCTGGAAGTTCTAACAGATTGCAAGGTACGCTGAGGTATGGCTCGAAAGTGGCTGTCCACGGGAGCTACGATCAAGACACTATAGTTAATGATATCGCACTAGTGTATGTAAAAAAACCTTATACAATGGGCCCACTCATAAAGAGGGTTATCCTAATGAAGTATCCTCCTAAAACAAAATTAGCTAATGTAGCTGGATGGGGTTTGGTAGATGTAAGTATGTTTGCAGTCACGATTTAACCCCATTTTTGTATTTCTGATATTGTAATCTGTATATTTAGAGTTGTCCAAATAAATAAAATAAACAGCTTACACTGTAGGAAATACAAAAGAGTTCATAGATTTATACTTAAATACGTGAAAACTATTTACTCCTTCTTAAACATATACCTACTAGCGCGCAAGGAGGAGCGTAAGATTTGGCGCAGTTAAATTTTATTTATTAGTTACAGGAGTGCACAAAGTGATTATTTTATATAAAAAGTTTTGTTAGACAGACAGATTCCAATTTAAAATATTAGTATGTAATAATACTTTCAATATTATAAACAATAAGTAGTGGTTAAACCATGGTTAAACATAATAATGGTTAAACAGTCACACGTTTAATCAAAAAAAAATTTTTAGCTGTATTAGAATTTTGTTTATTTAGGAACGAAAAGAAATTGATACGGACTGGCTACATTACACTCAGCAGCAATTGTGGACAAGGACTGAATGCAGAAGGGTGTTAAGCAATATACCAGTTGGCAGTATATGCGGTGGCGCTAGATATGGTAACAATTATGCATCGGCGTGAGTATTTTATAAGACAGATAAAATATAATGTAATAACTAATAAGTATTTATAGTCGTATGACTATGTCAGGTGGAAGTCGAGGGGATGGAGATGGGAAGAAGGTTGTTGGGGAGAATGAGAAGAATAGGCATGAGGAGGATGGGGACAGGGGGATAGGAGTTAGAAAGAACATAAACAGATCTATGTACACATATTTGTTATGTATATGTTTTAATGAAAGGCTTCATTTTATGGGCTACGAGTTCACTAGGTTAGGAGCATATTTAAGAAAATCTATACAAAGTCTAAATCACTTTCTTATATTATTCATGCCGACAAAGCTGCAAGCGGGTAGAATTAAACATTACACAGTACATTTTAATTAAACATTAGCGCTGGCTTCACAACTAATATTTATATCTATTTAACAAATAGAATATAAAATTATTTCTTTCTATGCAGAGCATAATTATATTTATTTTAATTTACTCTCTATTGATTGTCGTTTAGAGGTTTAAAGTTAATTTTCTATATTTCAGAGGTGATTCAGGCAGTGCACTTGTTATTAACGGTTACATACAAGTCGGTGTGGTGTCTTTCAAGAGACCTGAGATTTCACGTTCCCTCGTCGTCTACACCGATGTGACGTACTTCTATGATTGGATCATTAACACTTCTAAGAAGTTGTTCTGCTCCTGATATTATGATCCGCATTTTTAGCTTCCCGAAATAAATATTGCAGATTTTCGTACAAATTCGAGCAGGTGTCGGATTTGATTTAATTTTGGATAATCGAATTATCATCAAATATCGACAAAATTTTGAGATCCAAGAAAGCTTTCTTGCTTTTTTTTGAATGGTCCGGCATGTGCAAATATTTGCAGTTTAAAGGATTTATAGAGATCGAAAGCGTTTATTAAAAAGTAGATTTAGAAATTATTTTGGAGTAAATAGATGTGTAGATCCTAATTAATCCTTTCCATTTGTTGCATATAATATTAAGTTTTTAAAGTAATCAATAATTCTGCGTCATAAAATGAGTTTTTATTAATAGAAAAGGATATCTTTACAACGAACTGCTCCAGTTTTTATGCATTTTGTCATACACGAATATAATAAACGTACATACGTACGAGTACATACCTACGTACGTATGTTACTATCGAAATTAAAAAATATAATAATAGTTCACATAGCAGTTCATTTATATTATTCATTAAACTTGTTTGATAATAATAATAAAAAGCAGTTTGTAAAAATTGGGTTTTTGCCGTTTTGTAAAAAAAATATATAAACTAGGTACTGGTTCGGACAATATTCGAATTTTGGCTTGATTGTCGGCAACCTAGTATCATCCAAACGTCTACTAGCTTTGAAGCAGATAGAACAGAGTGCAGAGTGGGGCAGAATGTGAAGAGTTCAGAACGCTGTCCTAAGTTCTGTCTTGGTTGGCTGGCGTGGGCGTCGTTCAAGCTTAGATCAGCGATATACTAGTGCATACATTCTTATTCTGTTTCCAGAATTGATTGAATCGGAATCATGACTATAAAGAGCTTGTTAGAAATATTTTAAGGCACTTAACATTTATTACTCACATCGTGTAATCGTGGCTAATTTCATGCTCTTTTTAATTTACGGATGTAAAAAATTAATTTGCAATATCTCAAGCTTCTAATTATTTTCTCCAGATTTATTTGCGAAGTTAACGCAAAACGGCTATAAAACGGTTATAAAATGACAATTTTATCGCTGTATTCCAATATTAATTAAACCACATTTAATTTGAGTACGTAAGACATGTCTTGGGTGGTTTGCTTGTTATTAACAGATTTTCTTATTATTACATTAACAGAAAGCTCCTTGCACGGCCAAGTTTCAAGGCGTATCATCAAAGGTTTTCAAGTCAATATAAATGTATTCCCTCACGCCGTTTTCCTGTATTTAACATCAGTGAGACCTTCGGCTTGCGGGTCATCGTTAATCACTACAAAAGTTGTAGTAACTTCAGCACACTGCTTGCGAGAAATGAACGAGAAAAACGGCGCAATTTTCGCATATTTGGGAGCGTCTGTACCGTATTATGCAAATATCGTGAGAAATATAACGTCATACAAAATACATCCAAGATACAACCCAACTAAGGGCAAGTTTGACTTGGGAGTGGCTATGTTTAATCGAGAAGTGCTTATGAGAAGAGGCATCCATAAGATTCCGATATCGAAGAATAATCTGAAAATAAACCAGGAATTATTTACAGCAGGGTGGGGGAAACAATGGGTGAGTTTAGTGAAACACACTGCTGAGCTCTAATAAATGAGGTAGCCTGGAGCCAAAGACTATGAAGCCTATTGACTGCTCTTAGCACTTCCCCTCGCACGACAAATAGTAGTTTAAAAACACTGCTTCAATTGTCATTGGTCATTACTAGGGCTAGGCCACGTATCCGCCACGCTTTGATTGGACGATTATATGACTACCAATAACATGTGTTTTTTTTTTACCTTGTCCTCTGCCCGCGTTAGTGAGTTGCGTTTGTATGAGAATTAATATTTATTGGCCATCAATAGGCTTTATCATCTATGCTAAAAATAAATGTTTTTTACATCTTAACTTTAATCAAGAAATTCCAACTGAAGGTGACCAATAAGTAGATAAACAAGTGGCATTTGATTTTACAGGCGTCTTGTAGAACGATTTAATCAGCTGAGACAGAACCTGGGCCCAGGACTAGCGCGCGCTCGCCGACAGCTCTCTGAGAGTATCGTTAAGTATGTATATTCCTTGTGATTGTATAGCTTTTAAATCTATCATTATCATCATCATTATATAAATCGACAAAGTAAAACAGTTCTGGTACATTTCTACTAGTCGTCGATTGATTTTCTTTTGGTTGATATCAAGACATGTAACGTTTAACAAATACCATTATAGGAATTATGTTTTACTGTTATAAGATTATGTCAATTTATTTATTTAGTTACAAAATTAACATTATTATTTGATTAACAACATTACACGTAACATTTATAAAATTTTTGTTTCAGTACTCCGCTTCCTCCAGTGCCAATGTTAGATAAACGATCTCACAGCATACAACAAAATGACAGTTACTATGAAGATGGGCATCTTTACAACAAGCCAATTGTACGTATATATATCAAGTAACTAGATTCAACGGTGGATTTTTGAAAAAGATCACAAATCTTATCTTCGTCAATTTGAAAACACTTTCTACACTCATTGCCAAGCACTAGACTTTGTGTCGAGGGTACCATGAATGCACAATGACAAGTACATAATACATTAGATGCAGAAGAGACATCTAAACTCAATATTGCCGGCTAGCGACCACCCTCAGGCCGGAGTTTACTGTCAATAGCAATTTATCGTGTTCCGATAGTTCGCCCGAGAGCCCTTCCCTTCCCCCTGCTTCCTATCCCACCCCATCCATTTTCCTTTCAAAGCCGACGTAACAGTGGCGACTCCTCTGGTGTTCCAAATCATAGACATCGGTGACTACGTTTGGCTTATACATAAAAAAGGTAACCAATAAAAGCAGCTCTTCTGTAACTTTGAATCATATTTTTTACGTAAATTCCCAGTACTCCCTGGAGGACGCGGTGGGCGGCGACAGCATCATGTCGAGCAGCCTGCCCGCGGCCGACAACCGCGAGGCGCCCGACGACGGCTCCATGGTGAAGTCGGCGCCGCCACTGCCCGTGCGGCCCAAGTCCGGGGACCCCAGGAGCCCTACGCGACCACCCTTGGACAAGTATCGGTATATAATAGTATGCATATAATATCAATTAAAATACGGATGATAATTAATGTTTAGGGTTCCGTACGAACGTAAATAATATACATAACATAATAATATACATATAATATCAATTAAAACATGGATAATAATTCATTTTTATTTCAACCCTATTACTGAAGCTCCGCTGTCTGCCCGTCCGTCCGTGTGTCACTGGCCTGTATCTTACGAACCATAATAGATAGACATTTGAAATTTTCACAGAATATATATTAATGTGGTCGTTATATAAATAAAAGTAAGTGACACTACATATTAAAAAAATAAATACAGTAAAAAATATTTTTCGATAGTACGGAACCCTTCGTGTGCGAGTACGACTCGTGCATGCCCGCTTTTTATAATACGAAGAACATATTTCCCTCCTAGTAGATCTTATATGATTTTATTACCAAGTTAAGCAACTATTCGATGTTTTTTTAACTACTGTAATATCTGAAGTGCCTATACTCCATGTTTTATAGTCGCTTGTGGAAAAAAACCAAGCCGAATGATGTATAAATTAATTAAATATGTAAATTAGTAAGTTTACTAGGGCTGGAGTTAAAAACTTTTCCCAAATCTATGAGAAATGCTTTCCTTCCATAATTTATAATACTATCCTTCGAGAGAATGTTCAAAGTTTTATCTCATAACAACCTTCAAATGTTCAAAAGCACTTGCCTATTACAAATAATTTCTGTTGTTCCGCCGCAGTAAGCAGGGGTTATTAAGTTAATAACAAATAAATTGTGTTTTAATGTGACTCTTATACTGTGTTATTTTCAGGGATTCCATGGATGAAGAAATCGAAGCGCGTCGACACAGTCGCACGTCTTGGAGCGAGCCGGGCGACGCCCCACCGCTGCCTCCAAGAATTTCAGGTATTTTTTATGTAACAAACGTAGGAAATATAAGAATTTGTTAAGTAACTTGAATAGGACAATCGTTGGTAGGGTTGGTCACACATTATTTGCTAGCCGTGAACCCTAATTTTAAGTTGTAAGTAGAGCATAACAACAGCATAACAACTTCCTTTAAATTTACAGAACACAAAAATCTCTTGTTGGTGCTTGAACCAGAAATATAATGCGTGCAATTACAAGGACAAAATCTTGAAGACGTTGCATTGTGTCTGTGTCGACCATATCACGTTAAAAATTAAGCGTAGTACAGGCGGAGAGCTTGTCTTATCAGTCTAAAATGTTGGCTGAACTTAAATTTAGGCGAGAAGCGGTCGTGGGGCGAGGCGCCGGCGCTGCCGCGGCGCGGCGCTCCCGAGGAGCGCGACTCGGGGCTCGGCCTCGACCACCACTACACCAACGCCGACGACCACAAGCACAAGCACAACGGTAACTGCACGCTACACTCGTGGCACTGCACTGTTTATCAGACGAACATAAGCTCAAGCACAAGAACACTGTACACTGTACATTACTCTTCCATACTAATGCGAAAGTAACTCTGTCTGTCTGTCTGTTTCTTACGCTTTCACTGCCAAACTGCTAGAACGAATGTAATCAAATATAATATAGAGATAGTTTGAAGAGATAGTATGATACTATGAACATAGGCTACCTTTTTCAAAAATCTACCCTTGCGAGGGTGAAGTGAGGGTTGTCTCAGGACGGAAAAAATAGTCAAAATCATGTAGTTCACGCGGGCGAAGCTGCGGGCAGAAGCTAGTATTTCATGTATGACTTGGTTGACACCTTAGGATGTCTCTACATTAATGGTTTACACTACACTCTTATTTGACAATATACACTGTACATCCCAAGTATTTGATTTATAATTGCCTTGGTTAACACCTTACGATGTATTTACGTTACTGAATTATTCCTACACGCCGACGAACACAAGCACAACGGTAAATGGTAATGGGCGGGCTGGTTAGGATAACAGGGTGTCCACGTTCTGGAAAGTCAGGGGAGCTGAATCAGTCAGGGAAAGTCAGTGAAATCAAGGGAGAGTCAGGGAAAAATGAGATTTTACACTGTCCATGTCCCGAAATTGTAAAATACCCTAAATTTGGGAAAAAAAAAGTGAAGTTTCCTCTGAAACGGTACAAAATTGGTCAGGGAAATTTGAAAAAATGTTCAGGGAAAGTCAGGGACTATTTTTTGGACTTTAGCAGTAGATACCCTGATAAATGATTAGATATTTTATGAAAACTTATGAGAATAATATGTCATTTTGTTTATATGTATGAGCTATTAAACTTATATATATCTTATAATATATTTTTAGATATGGACATAGTGGAATCGCTACGATACGAGGAGATTATCTAAATGATGTCCGAGCCGCTACGTGTGGATGAAGACGAAACTCCACCCCCGATCCCGCCAAAAGGCCTGGGACACCTAAGCAGCTTTGACTCGGGACACCACGAGAATGGAGAATCCCACTGCTAATTATTGAACAGGATTAAAATAATACAATATACGTTACTGACCACAAATATCTAAGACTAAACTAACAGTTGATTATGACGGTTAAAAAAGAAGAAAATAACATACGAATATCTTCCTCCGGTTGAAAGTTGTAAAAAAATATATGATAATGCAAGCTACATTTTTGTAATGTAAAGAATAGTACAAATTTAATTCAAGTTTATTTTTAATTCTGAACAATCTATACTTGTTTTTCTAATAAAATTCATACACGTACATTATTTATTATGTGATACAGAATCGCAGCTAGTTTTTACCAATATTTATAATGAATTATTACTTGGACCTTTGTAAAATACCACGATGTATTACGAATACCAATAATACATATGTGATTTCTCATACAACAACTACAATAGTAACATCTTGGGTATTTTCCGATTGTAGGGCGCATAAGGTTAGAAAAATGTAAGTCAGTCATTGACAATTTAGTCTCAGAGTTTTGTCGACACAAGGTCCTGTAGAATGCATGCGAGTTCATGACCATAAGTCCACGGCAAAATGCAGAAGTTATTTATTTAACTAACAGAAGCTACATATTGTTCATGTTTACTCTATGTTTTAGTCTCTTATTAAACACTAAAATAATTTACAAAAGCAGTGTAAAAATAATTGTTTTTATTTACTTTTCTTTAACCTGCTTTGTCTATCTAGCTATCTGTCTGAAGTTTATTCACAATTTATTACGCTTAATATTTTATTAATTCCATACACAACCAAGGCTGCCAAATGACGGTAACATTGATATTAATCATTACCAAATCTACAGTACCCACTTTACCGAAATGATCATGTACTCGCGAGCTCTATGAAATCTCGATTATTTTTTATTATCTACATAGAATACCCTGTGCTATGGTTTGGGGTAAGCCCATAGACCAAAGACAAATTTTAAAACTAACTTATTCCGTGTAAAAACATTTATGCACAGTTGATTTCAAGGTTTGTCCGAATCAACATTCACATAGCGCCACGCTTAGCATTTCCGTAAATAAAGCCAAAGAAATACTCTGGAAACCTAACAACTAGCAAACTATTTTATCTAGCATTAAAACAGTTTAGAATCACGTCTAACTACGGCAAAAGGGTTCGAACATTTGTGTATGGAACCTGAAACACTATAAATAATAGTCCGCCATTTTGAAAAAAATAAGTTTCGGCGGCCAGTGATGAGATCTCTGTATTCTATGGATGAAATGTGTCAATCGACGGAATACGGGATTACAATAAAAAAAAATCTGTAATGAAATATCATAAGTGATATATATTCTTATAATTTGAACTGTAGAAAAACGTTGAAACGTAAACAAATCATTTTTAAGTTCGTACTTTTCTACTGTTTTGAAGTCGACTTTCATTGACAACATGTTCATCACCACTGCGCGCCAAAACACTTTTTTCAAAATGGCGGACTTTTAGCTATGCGATTAGGTTCAATGCTCTTTGCAAAAATTCCAACTAAACTAATAAATTAATTTTCAAATTATGTTAATGAAATACTATATACGAATACGTACGTATAGAACAACTTAAATCGTAAAAAATCGACTTAGCTTCGAGACTGCCTGTCAAAATCCGGAACAAGCAACAGACAACAGGTCATAATTTAGTAACTTAACTATTGTCATCCATTACATGGACTTTCATTTACTTAAATCTACAACAGAATCGGACATTACCGAAATTAAAATTACCTAATCACAATAGTGTAACATAATTTTGTTAAAATCGTTCGTCAATTGATATGGCGACAATGATAATAAAATTATGCGGGAAAAGACAGACGCGCGAGATCGTTTGAGAAAGACATTTGTTCCATCAATCCCCGTTTAAAAGAATAGTCGTACGAGATTCCTAGAAATAAAACCGCTACTTCCAGGTAGTACTAGAGCCTCGAGAATAGAGACAAGTCTTGATTCGACTCAGCGAATGACCATTCGCTATACGGAGCTCTTTCTTTCCGATATAGATGACCGCTTGCGGCTTTGAATGCTTCCTGAGGACATTTTTCGTTTGCTTTCCGTATTACTTGGGCCGGGACTTGAGGATTTGTTGAAGTTAGAGCTGGCGCTTGCCATTTTGTTCGCGTTTTGTAGATTCGACGTTTTCCGTCTAACGGACGGCGAGGCTTCTGCGTTATTGAGTTTAGCGGTGGTGGCCGGTGGTTTGTGGTCGATGGTCGCAGGCTGCTGGTACTTCCCCACTGCGTTCCAATGTTCCCGCTGCGCCTTTAGCGAATCGCGCATCTTTTCTTTGGCCTCGGCATTGTCTGCCAGCATTTGGTTGAGCTTTTGTACCGTTTGGTAGAGAGCGACCGGGCTGAGTAGTCCGAAGTCGTGTAGCGAGCACATGTGCAATATGAAGTTCCTGTACAAGTTCTTCTCGAGGAGTTCCTTGCCCTTCATCTGTAGGAACATGTGGCAAGCGCGCGGTATCTGGCAGTCGCCCACGTAGTTGTACTTCATCACGTGTAAGTTCCACATCTTCATTAGCTCCTTTTCCCCTTCGTTCACGTCCGTGAACTCGTCTATCATCATCATGGTCTTCTGCTGCAGCCATAGCGGGTCGGTCTCGCTCTCGGAGTCTATATCTAGCTCGTTGGGGTATACTGGCAGGCAGGTGATTGTGTGATGGTACAGGCTGTGAAGCAATTGTAACATAGTTTATAAGCATGAGTGGTAGGATATTATTAGTGAAAATACTGTCAGATTGAGGATGTGTCACGTATTTTGCCATCACGTATTTTGTGAGCCATGGTTATAGGAAAGTGGTGGACAATACACTTACATATGAGGCGATTATCTTAGAAATTTGTACTTAAACCGTCTGCATGGAATTAGTTTAATAATTTTGGGGGCAGAGTTACTACTTATCATCAGGTTAGCTTTATAATTTTATTATTAGAAGGTAGCTTTTATGTCCCCTCTTCACTCTCCCTGAAAGTAGCATT
>DWNK01000028.1:0-17657 GCA_018250315.1 Hyalothyrus neleus pemphigargyra | reverse complement strand
AGAGCTCTCCTTCAAGGCCGGCGATACATCAGCGACCCCTCTGGTGTTGCAAATGTTCATAGGCGGCGGTGACCACTTACCATCAGGTGGCGCGTTTAAAAAAAAAGTTCACATGGGTTTCATATAAATTCTACTTTAACTTGATCATTATAATAAATGAATGCGCGACTCATTGACCTGTATTATACTATGCGCTGCGTGCGTGACTCTTCGATCAACTGTGTAAATAATTGATCGAAGGCGTGACTCTAGGTATAAATAACTTTCTTCTGCTCGCGACTTCGCTCAGATGGCCTTAATTATTTCCACCCCACTTACTTAATTTTTACACATGTAATCCACGTCACCAGTGGAACTTTTTATCGGGTTAAAACGTGTCTTGTGTCCTAATCTGGCTTATGATCTCTTTCTTGGTAATATTTATTTAAGTTCGTAAACACACATATAAAAATCCATAGATTTAAAATTTTTACACTTAGTTTATAATTCGATAAGTAGGTACTAGCTTTTATGTGGTAATAAAGTATTCTGTCCTACTGTAAGTCATTTATAAATTGGTGTGAATAATACATTAAACATAAGAATAAGACGAGTACATGTATATTGTATATCTATAAAAAGGTTCCATTAAATCCATTAATTAATACACAACTGAATACTTCTGATTCAGTACAGTCACAATTGACAAAAGTTCTGAGTTTAAACTAAGTCAGTAGAGCGATGCCTCCATGCGTAACAGACAAACAAATACACATTAATTTTTATGTTTATGAGATACACAGATAAGAATATTAATGAATCAAAACTGGTATTGCCTTGACAGTGACAGTTAAGGTTTGTAGGTTACAAGCGCTCATAGATTATGATTATTATCTACCATCGTTAAATTAATTGTGTTTATAAGAACACCTAAATATACTTTATCCTATTATTGGATTATTATGGCTTAATAATCTAATTTGGGTTTATGATATCCCATTACGATCATACGGGATCATTTACGCGACATTTTTTGAGTATTTTTCAGGAGAAAGCAGCTTAAAATCCTCGCCCTACCTATAGACACGATAACTTTTGGTTACAACAAATTATCTAAATGATTTTTTATTTTAGAGTGATTGGAAGTCGGTTGGTATTTTTTTATTCTACTGGTATCATTTGCTTCATGGTGAATTATGAACGCAGCGATGGTATCTCCCCTGTCAAACATTTCCAGTTTTACCACACATATAAAACATACCACATATAAAATATAGCTAAGAAACCGTTTAATGGACGATATTTACTCTTATAAGCTTTACCGGTTTCCTCCATTTGGCTCATGAATATTCCAAATACCTTATGCCTCTTGCACTCATTCCCTTCTATAACAAATTTTTCAACAATGTCGCTGTCCGGATGTGTAACTGCATCCCTCAAACTATCCGTAAAGCAAACTCCTTGTACAATTCACAAACCAGGTCAAAACCCTACCTTCCTTCATCTTTGACTTTTTTTCTTTAATTTACTTTCCCTACTTTATTTATTTCATCTAGTGTATTACACTATCATCGAATTATTCTTTAATGACTTCTAATAATCTCAATAACATATCATAATTCTTTCATAATTTTCTCGTATCGTTTAAATCTACACCACAAGTCTAGGTTAGCGGTGAGACCGCCTTTGCTTTCGTGCCTTACTATCGTTGTAATTGTTTTAATTTATGTGCAATAAAGAATATTATTGTTATTGAACCACGATAACCCAATAAACAGGGTTACCGTGTTAACAACACCCAAGAAACACTTTTAGTCTCAATTACAAATGCAATGGAAGCCTGTAGGAACGTATTTTTGAATGTTTCATATTATTTTCAACACTTCGGAGGTTTCTTACCACAATATCGATAGGGATTATGTGAAAGGTTATATTTTAAGTGTGGAAGTTTATTTTTATAAAGTATGTGATGGTATTTATATGGCATCAAATGCTCTTGTTTTGAAGTAATAAATCTTTTTAGTTTAATAATAGGTGTAACGAATCAAATTTGTTACGCCGGGTTACTATACCAGCAAAATGATGCTGCTGTGTTTGTGGTATAAACTATTTTAATCACTGAACCTTGAACATCAAACTTCTGTGACTGATTATATATTCGCACCCAACGACTAAGCTTCAAGGAGCTTATATCACACTCTGCCCTTAACACGGCCTTGTTTACGACAAGATACAAAAACGCTTGCAATTTAGGCCGGATATTTCGTCACACAAATTTTATGAGACACGTTATGAAATAACAATTCATTTAATTTATTAAGATGTGGTGTCCTATAGACCCGAAAAACCGTTTCTTTTCGCCAGCGCCCAATCAATTATACTGAAATAATAGCACGCCTTCTCTGCTGAGTGGAAACGGGACGTTATTCTTGAATACAAACACTACACAGACAACAGCTCATACTTTACATATTGGCTTCAAGCCTGATTTGACATTTGCACGGATGCAACGACTGTTTGACTCACTATTAACTCCTCCTCCTCTCCAACCAACTAACCAACCATCCAACTCCTCAACAGGTTGAGGACGCCTGAAAGATGTCGCTACACTTTTTTTCCAAAATCACACTACTATGTCGACTCCGGTATGGCCCGTATTGGCAAATAACTTTCTTACAGTCAGTCCTCATGATTGTGACAATTCTTCGCAAGTTGAGAATTTGGAACAGGAACACATAATTCCTCATGTTGCCACATCAAAAAGTAGTCGTTATTCTGAAGTTACAACAGAATAAAATAATTAGAGTAAGCCTGTGATCCCTACATCCCTTGTCGAATGACGCTATATATGAGGGCTCGTAGAGTAGGTATAATCCCTTTGTATTAGTAAAAGGAGGAACATGTTATAGAAACCACGTAGCCTGAGATTTTAATGGATTTAATTGAGTACTTGAGTAATTACATACATATTATGTAATTCTCTTATTCGTTATTATGTTTTCCATAATGTCGGCTAAATAGCAATTATTGGCATTTGTACTAAATGCAAGCAATCAATATTTTTTGTTATATTTTTAATTAGTATATTAAAATATAATTTTTCATTATCATGAAATTCATATTTTTTTTGTATAAGTTGTAAGAAACAAAGTACTACTAATTTATTGATATACTAAAGATAATTTCAGTGTTGTAATTTCAATTTACCCTAACTCCCCACAAAGTATTCAGTATCTTTAGATGATTCAATCTCGTGATAAAAAACGTAGATAATGGAAATATAGTACACGAAGATAACTAATCTCTAACAATCGGTACTGATGTTCTATCTGAGGTAGGTCACGAATGTATCTAACTCTAAAACATCTCCTGTAGCCGTATATTTTTAATATCATAAATGTAAAAGTTTGGTTTGAGGTTTATTACGCAATCATACTCGTATTCGTATATAAAGGTACCGATTTGATTACCTGCACTACTCGAACATGGTAGTAGTATATAGACATAATATAAACCAACTTTATATTTTATCATAGTCGACGGCGCCGCGAGCGAAACCTAGTATAATATAATTTTATTGAAGTTGTTTCAAAGCATGCAGTCTTATGTTATTGAGGGCGTGCAAAATAATATACATATGTATTTACAAACATGTAATTATCATCATTTTAATTATATTGTTTGGAGGCCGCCGAACAGCGTGCGTTTGAGCCAGTTTCACTTTGGCATAACATTGAAGAAATCAATAAATGAGTAAAATAGCATGTATTAATAATAAACGCATTGTATACGCATACACAGTAGGATATCGGTTGTCGGATGTAACTGGAACATCAGGGGGACGGCTGCTAGACTCACTCGGTGTAAAAACCCCAGTCTGTCCCCCTGCTTAACAGCGGGGCCATAAAAGAAATGTCCCAGGGGGCACTTGTCCCTTACGAGAAGCCGGAATTTCCCACGTTACTGTCGTTACGTTAGTCTAGGTCAGCAGAGCTGTAGTTTAGGACGACCAGAGTGTGTGTTGAAGGTACCTTGGGCACACATAAATAAGTAAACAAATGCGCAGACCGAGAGAGTATTACGAGGGCTGTATGATAAGTACCTGGCCTAAGTCAGAAACGGTGTTACTAGTAGATTAAATTTGATGGTTTTAGTAAATACTACCTTAGAAAACCTAAAATAAGAGCCATTTAAAAATATATTTGTTGAGTATTTAAAAAAAAATGTATTTCATCAAGCCAACGCACGTGTACACACTTGCGTCGTTATCATGGCATAGTTTAATGACGATGACGATTATGACGTTCAATCGATGACGAATTGGCTCCTCATCCACCGTATTCACTGAAATTAGCACCCAGTGATTATTTTCTATTCCTTAATATGAAAAAATGGCTCGGTGGAAAAAAAAAATCTCTAACAATGAGGTCATGGACAAGCATGGAGCCTGGCCTATTTGGAGCACGGGTCGGAGGGGCAATGCATCTCAAAAGATGTACATTTCTGGAGCATAATAAATAATAATGTAGATAGAGTCGAACACAGGTAAACGATTTTTTATTTCGTCTATATCTCGATCTTTGAATATAATTATTTTGCCCCTTTATTAAAGCAAAAGGTCAACAGTCTAATTCTAAAGGTACGCTTACATGGTCAATCTTTTAAAGTAATTTAAAGCAATCTGAAGCAATCTTGTGCAATTTTAATTAATAGCAGCGTTTATTTTTTCATATCCCTCAAACGATGGCGCTGTGTAGAGCAACATGTGTAGCTGTAAATTTCTCGCTCTGGCCGTGACGTCATAATTGATTGGAATTGCCTAAAATTATACAATTTCGGTTGAATCCGTCTGGAGGAAACGGAATCTGCAAGCCTCGATATGACTCGAATCATTATACATCTTCGTTGATGGTAAAGTCCCATTGTGTGATCTGGCTGGCTAGCGACCATCCTCAGGCCGGAGTCCATCGTCAATAGCAACTTGTCGTATACCAGTAGGGCGTCATAGCGCGAGAGTCCCTCTTCCCATCCTTCCTATCCATCCCATCCCTTTTCCCTTAAAGCCGGCGTAGCATTGGCGACTCCTCTGGCAAGTGTCATAGGAGGCGCTGACACCATCAGGTGTCTCGCTCGCCCTCTCGTTTGGCTTATACATCAAAAATATAGGCCGTTAGAAAATAATGCATCGTCATTGACATCTGAGCTAGCCACGCCTACCGATAAAACATGCGGTCGATGATTAATAAGTGCACAGTGAGCAGCTGCTTGCATTACCAGAACATTTTTATATAATAACTATGACCAACGCTTGCTGTGTGACTTAGTAATGTTCTGACTAATGTTTTCAATTTAATTTGATTTGATTTTATATTTGTTTATTAAAATGTAATAAATGTTTTTTTTACACGAAACTATTAACATACAAATTGTTTGAACTGTTAATCGATTGTGATTGTAATCACCATTTTCTTGCCTCTAATGGGCTATAGGTAATATGTGTTTGTAACATCCAGGTACTGACGACGTCTGGCTGGAACCCGCCGCCCGGCCCGCGCAAGATGTGCGGCGACCTGCTGTATCTGCACGTCGCCACGCTCGAGGACCGCCACTTCCATATCACCGCTTGCCCCAGGGGTTTCTATCTTAATCAGTGAGTATAACTCATTCTACATGTGATCTAATTGCTGGTAACCATCATCATCATCGTGAAATTCACGATGTAATTTGTAACTGTATTTTGAATGAATAAATAAATTTGAATGAAATAATTTATGTACTCTCACAATAAGGTGTTACAAATAGGGCGAGTACATATTATGATAATATCAGTATCTTAAACCTTAGGTACATAGTGACAGCCTGGTGCCTCAAATTTTCAATTTACCATTAACTGTGTCCTGACTGTTAGCGACCATCACCCGGAGACCACCGGTCACAGCGATTGAGAGCCAGAATCCCTCTTCCCACCCTTCCGATCCAGTTGTGATGCCTCTGTCGATCGATCATTGGGGCATATGCGTTCTCAAAATGTTGTTTCTTCCTGTGAGAGCAATACATCTATCTTTAGTTTTAAAGCTGGCGATGCATCTTCGATTCCTCTGGTATTGCAAATAACCAGAGACGGCGATGACAACTTATCATATAACTTATCATCTTAACGAAATATGAAGACGAATAATCATAACATTTTTTATGAAATACTCATTGTATTAAAAACGAGACAAGAATAGAATTTATATACGAGACGCCTGAAACCGCCCGTTTAGCTGAAGTTGAAAGAAAGAAAGAAAGACAGTTCATCAACCTTTCCAATTTCAATGACTAAATAAATAATCATCTGTTCCAGGTCCACCGAAGAAGTGTTCAACCCGCGCCCCTCCAACCCATCCTTACTCTGCCACTCGTTAATCGAGTTGCTCAGCATCGTGTCCCCGGCGTTCAAACGCAACTTCGCGCTAGTACAGAAGCGCCGTATGCAGAAGCACCCGTTCGAGAGAGTGGCCACGCCCTACCAGGTGTACCAGTGGGCATCGCCTATGCTCGACCATACGGTTGATGCTATCCGTGCGGAGGACAGTGAGTTGACGATTTATTTAATTTCTGCATTAATTTCGCTGGTCCCATCAGTGTTTCTCTGCTGTTATCTCACTGGGGCTAAGGTTCATAAAGGTTTCGTTGCCTATATGGACAGTATATGATTAATTGTTTCTATTACTTTTGTATAGAGAGCTAGCGGTCTTTTAGTAAAGGTACTTGTATAAATAGGGCCCTTAGCACGAGTTTTTGCTCGTTTTCGATTACTCAATCATTGAAAACTTCCGAATCCTATTGAATGAGCCGCTTACGTTCTTCGAGTGGATGGCTTTCTCAGCTAATAAAATAGGCGGAATCAGGAGTCGATATAGTGTATTAAGCAATTTTGTTTGCTACTCATACTAAATCATAATCAGCCGTATTTATTTATTTATACTTTGTTGTAAACTATAAAGATGTATTAGAACAAAAGGCGGTTTAATGCTTATCATAATAATTATCTGCCAGTCAACCTTTGGGTGGTAACAAAACAACGAAGGCTGTTGAAAAATGATTGAAAAAAAATTTTTTTTTTTAATAAAAAGATTTTTTTTTTATTTTCACTCGAGGTGATTGTAGAAGTATTATGGTGTGTGGTGTATAATGATTATGGTGTCGCAGCGTTCTCGTCGAAGCTGGGCTACGAGGAGCACATCCCGGGGCAGACGCGCGACTGGAACGAGGAGCTGCAGACCACGCGCGAGCTGCCGCGCGCCACGCTGCCCGAGCGCCTGCTGCGCGAACGCGCTATATTCAAGGTATAATTACGACATGACTACAACACACAGACACATACATACAACATTTCCTGAACCATCGATATGACCTTGATCATGATCGAAAAAACTATAGTTGGACACAAAACAAAAAAAGTAATATACAAAATCGATAACAAAGAGACATGATAAAAAAATAATAAACATGAATTTTGAGTTTAGAGTGGTTCCATATACATCAATACGTCGAAAAGATTGATTTTGAATGAGAAAGCGAGGGTTGTATTGTATAGTAAAAAAATAATCAATGACACTATCATTGCTTATTTTTTCATTTTAAGAGATTACATTAAAAATTACTTGCTGATATAGCCGTTTCACGTAAGACTAACGGCCACACCCGTGTAGGTGCATAGCGACTTCGTGGCGGCGGCGACGCGCGGCGCGATGGCGGTGGTGGACGGCAACGTGATGGCCATCAACCCCGGCGAGGAGCCCAAGATGCAGATGTTCATCTGGAACAACATATTCTTCTCGCTCGGCTTCGATGTGCGCGACCACTACAAGGACCTCGGCGGGGACGCCGCGGCTTTCGTTGCTCCGGTGAGTTTTATTTGCTAGTTATTTTACATTATAGACTATTCTATGTTATAAACAGTTATAAACGGTTAATGATCACGTTCTTATGATATACTATATACATAACTACAGATATGTAATTCAGGACAATAGTTAATTAAATTTTGTGGTTTGCTGCATGCTGTATTGTGATTTAAATGGTAAAATTTAAGACTGTCGTTCATTTATGTAAAAATGTAAAAAAAATTCAATGTATATTTGGTCCCTCGCTCTGAGTTTCGATGTGGTATACTTATATCTCGAATTAAACGCGATATTACTTGAGTTATTTCAGATATTTTATACTATATGCTGGTTTACTAATTTTAACGAAATTATATATTATGGCCTTAATATTCTTCCTATGTTAAAGTATTCGTAATAGGAAAACGCACCAAGTTTTGAGTTACGTACAGAACTATTAGTACTTGAATGTTAAATATGATCCCAATAGTTTGCGGCATTCCTTCTATGTGCCAGTTAAAAGTAGGTCGGCGTTAACTCATACGAATGATTTTCTAATATTATCTGAACTACAAAAATACTTTTGGCATTAACACGTGTAAAGAGCTTCCAATATAAAGAAACAGATCTAATTTCATAGTTTTAAATTACAGATATGTCCAACCAATTATAATATAAAATTATAAAATAGGTTATGTAAGGAAATAGTTGATATTTTTAAAAGCCATTAGTTGAAAACATTTAAGCTAAAAATAGGTAACTAATATAAATAAAAATTTTGCTGCAGATGATTCACCTCGTGTATATATTATATTTATATAAAATGTTATTCGGAGCATGTATTTAATAAACCAATTCCTTTATTGCATCATTACTGAACATAATCCATGATAGTTATTTATTTTGTGAATTTATTTATGATTTTATTTTGATTGTGAAACCCAATGAATACATTATAAATAAAATAGCATTAATAAATGATAAACAGGAAACAGAAATTGTAGGCTATTCTTTTTATTTTTCAGGGGATCTTTTTTAATTGTATATTTATCTTTTAATAATTAGAATTTCTTTTACTTTTTTACACGTTGTTCTTACGTGATTTGTACACATTATCTATTTATCTCGTACATTAGCTATAATAGTTAATCGATATACTCGCACATTCGCCTAGCACAACGACGTGAAAGTGTTGCGCGTGTATAGCGCGGTGGACACGGCAAACAAATGACGGAACAGAAATGAAAAATGGATATTTTTTAGCGGTTTTTTATATCACATTGTTTTAATTTCATAAATATTTGTTTTTTAAAAATGAGGATTCTTTTACTATTTTTACTTTCACCTAACGTCACGATTTTTATAAATTCTCTATTTATCGTGTACATTAGCAACAACAGCTAATCGATATAATGTTACATAGCGCAACGACCTGCAAGGCGTGCGCGTGTACAGCGCGGTGGACACTATGGGGCTGCACACGCTGGGCACGGTGGTGGTGGACTACCGTGGTTACCGCGTCACCGCGCAGTCCATCATCCCCGGCATCCTCGAGAAGGAGCAGGAGCAGAGCGTCGTGTACGGCAGCATCGACTTCGGCACCACCGTGCTCTCGCACCCCAAGTATATGGAGCTTGTAAGTTTCTGCCTTATCCCACTTCTTATGCGGTTATTTTTAAGCGTGAAATGTGCTATTGTTATAAATCTCTAAAGTTACTGTTTTAATTAGAAGATATCATTACATTTATAAACAACATGTAGACATACCTATAATCTTGTTTAATTAGAACATAGATTCAGAAGATTTTTTTCTAGAAAAGGTCTCTGTGAATACAAGCACAATTTTACAAAAGGATTGAAGCTAGTATGCTAAATATGAATTATTATAACAAAATAATAGATAGTAAAATTAATATGAAGTTCTCGTGGAAATAACGTAAGATTAAGGGCAGAACTAATATTAAGAAAACTTCACTGAATATTTTGTACAGCCAATTAGGAATAGTGCTTATAAGATTTGAATGTCGTGAGTGATATTATATATTTTTTACACTATTTACACATACACACGCACCATGTGTGCACAAAAGTATAATAAATGTAACATACATTGATTAAATAATTGGATCTTCAAAAGAGTTCCTAGTCATCAAAACATTGAATTGAAAGGAATAAACGTGTCTGTCTCCAGTTGAGCAAAGCCGGGCAGCAGCTAAAAATAATGCCGCACTCAGTAATCAGTGCGAACGGCGATACCGTGGAACTGTGCTCGAGCGTGGAGTGCAAGGGCATCATTGGCAACGACGGCCGCCACTACATCCTCGACCTGTTGCGCACCTTCCCGCCCGATGTCAATTTCTTGCAATGTAAGTGTGATTGGTAATGTGGTTATGGTTAAGAAATAGCTTACTTAGTCATTATATAAATAGGTAAAGAAAACCTATTGTAAATTTTAGTCTGTGTATGCCAACAGATTTTTTTTTATTTTTCTGTTGTTTTGTAGCTATTGAAGAGCTTTAATTTTAGGAAATAAAAAAAAATAATAAAATAAAAAATATATTCGTCATAGACACCATAATTTCATTATAAAAATAATATAGAATGCGGACTATAAAAGAAATTTTTTTTTTTATTAAATTGAATAAATTTTTTTTTTCAGTGGAGGATGATGAACTAAGAGAGGATATCAAATCAATGGGATTCCCCATCATTCACAAGCACAAACTGTGTTGCCTGAGGCAGGAGTTAGTTGATAATTTTGTCGAGTAAGTGAATTCATTCTAAATGATAATATTGCCAAAGATTAAAAATTCGTCGAAGCTAATTAATTTAATCTTGTTTCAGGGCCCGTTACTTCATGTTTATTCGACACGCCGCCTTCCATTTACAACAGTTAAGTGCGAAACGTCAAAATAAGAGTACAGAACAAAAGGCAATTGAAGATAAAGGTAATGAAAAGAAAGAGGTTGCCAAAGAGACTGAAACTAAGGTCAAACGAGACAGTAAGAGTCCAGAAAAGGATACGAAAGAAAAGAAACAGAAAAAAGAACAAAAGCAAAAAGATAAAGGAGAAGCTAAGGTTAAAGGAGAAGTTAAAGAAGAGAGTAAGAAAGTTGAAACAAAAGAGGAGAGTAAGAAAGAGACAGACACAAATAAAGAGGAACAAAAAGAAGACAAAGACAAGGAAGAGGAGATACTCTTAAATGAAAATTACTCAGATATTGACACAGACGTCGCCAAAAAAATCGTGGAAAGCATTACTGATTCCATCTGCAGTGGAGACAAACAAGAGAATGATTGTAAGTTATTATTTTTTAACCTTAAGGTTATTACACCTATATAGTTGCATGTGTTAACGCTTGCAACTATATAGGTGTAATGAAATAAAGATAAAGCCAATGGGATTTTTAGAAGGTAGGGGTAAAGCGGTACTATGAAAAGTTTCAATTTCATTTTTTTCAAGGACATATTACTTCAGTCAGAAGTCATTAAGTTTCAGTCAGATTTTACTGTCAGTTTTAAGTAAAAAACATAAGAGACATAAGAGAAGCAAATAAAGATGAACTTACGAATGTAAAACTGTAGCCTTAGTTACCTTTAAGTTCAGCGATGAGATTCACATTAAATAATTAATTATCACTTGCTTTACGGCGAAGGAAAACATCGTGAGGAAACCTACTGTTCTTAAGAAATAGTTCTCAAAAGGTATGTAAAGTCTACTTATACTTGCCAACGCCGTAGACTATGGCCTAATACTTCTCATTGCGGGAGAAGACCCGAGCGCAGCAGTGGGCCAGTAATGGGTTGATAAAGAAATAAATAAATCAAAGTCAATGAAGCCTATTTTGACGAATTGCCTATTGAATGAAGTAATTCTCCGAATTCCTCCATTCTCCTAATGGGTCGATTATATGACGACCAATCACAAGCGTAGATTTTTATCTCGTCCTCTGTCCAGGCTACTGACTTGCGTTTGTATGTAAATTAATTCTATGAAATAAATAAACTTCAATACGATCGCCAGAAGCACGTAAATTACGAATATCCTCCAGTCCCCGAATAAACTGTACCGTTAACGCAGCCGGCGAACGTTCCCGCGCAGTTGTGGCGGCGGCGGCGCGCGCGGTGGCTTCGCTCAAGGAGTCCGAGTTCGACGTGCGCTTCAACCCCGATGTATACTCGGCCGGCATCAAGCACGCTGCTGCACCCGAACAACTCGCCAAGCAGCGCCATCTGGTCAAGGAAGCTGCTGCGTTCCTGCTTACTACTCAGATTCCTGCTTTTGTAAGTGTTTTATCTTTGTACAAACGCTTCACTGGATGTTGTCCCGGATTAGGGAGTAGCTCGCCAAGCAGATCATTCATGTCAAGATCGGCGGTTGATTAATACAAAATGTTTATAAAATTGTTGCATAATTTATTGTTAATATAATATTTAATCCATGTTCTTTGACTGACATTTAAAAATAAAAACTAGTTTACCCTAAATTGCATGAACTTGTTTAAACACTTTGGATATGTTGTCTACGTTTCAATTGTTGATAACTTGCTGTTGATTTGCTGTTGATTACTCCAATCCGACTCGAGGGACTAAAAATTTTTAAATTTGAAACTCAAGTTTTTTTTAGTGATCAGAATATGGTTTTTTTAGATCCATCCAGTACCCTTCTAGATATGAATGTTCATATTGTATGTCTGTTCAGGTCCGCGAGTGCCTGGAGCACACATCGGCGCCGATGGACGGCACCGGGCTGACGGAGGCGCTGCACGCGCGCGGCATCAACGTGCGGTATCTGGGCCGCGTGGCCGCCGCGCTGCGCCCGCACGCGCAGCTGCACTACCTGCACGCGGTGGCCGTCGCCGAGCTGCTGCTGCGCGCCGCCAAGCATCTCTACACTGCGTATTTGCAGGTACTGTGCGCGGTACTTTGTGTGGTGTGCGCTACTTTCCGCGGTATTGGGCGCGATACTGTGCGCACATCGACGTGTGCTACTCACAGCACGTACGTAGCTACTATGTACCACCAAGCAGTAACACGCAGCCAGGTGTAAATATTGTGATAACTGGGCCGCGGTACTGTGGGACTTGGGGACAGTACTGTGTTTATATCGACGCTGAAAAGCATAATTGTCCTATTTCGAAAAAATGCGAAATTCACTCATCATCTTTAGAGTCAGAAAAAAATAGATTGGGTCTCATTTTTCTCATTTTTCTCATTTTATCATTTGAAATAAAAATAGATACGTCTATTTTTTATTTTAACTATATTTTCGAGATACGACAATTATGCTTTCCAGCGTCGATAATAGCGTTGTCCGTGGAGAACATTGACGAGCTAAGACAGAGTACGAGTACACATACATATTGTAAAGGTAATTCGCCGATAAATGCAACGTGTAATTATGCATGTTTTTCATAGAGATGCAATGCAACAACAAACAAAAACTCTTTATATTTTGAATCTTTCATGTCAGTTTCATATTACACTTTTGCTTCTTATCCAGTGTGCCGATATCAAAACAAACACTAATACAACACTCCGTATCCCCGCAGAGTTGCGAGGCGATGTGCACGGGCGCGGCGGCGGCGCACTTCCTGAACTGCCTGCTGGGGTCGTGCAGTGCCCCCGCGGCGCAGAGCGGGGACGCGCCGGCCCCCGCGCGGGCGCCGCGCACGCGGGGACGCCGCGCGAGGCGCGCGCAGAGGCACACCTCCCCCACCTCCCCCGCCTCGCCTACTACCGACTGGCAGAACCTGACCCCGAAGGCCTTGTTCTCGCAGATCAAACAGGAGCTTAAGGTGTGTACAAAGAAAAAAATATTACATTGCGCATTGTCCAACGACAATAGGACTCATATCGATACGCATCACAGTTACGTGTTACGCATTACGGATACGCGTCACGCATTAAGGTTACGCGTTACGCATTACGGATACGCGTCACGCATTAAGGTTACGCGTTACGCATTACTGAACATCCCAAGGATGTAGCTCAAAGTTAGGTCAAGAGTGGTAGCAACGTTATATATCCATCGTTAGTATATTTTTTGCCTAATTTGTAAAAAAATGTATGTTAACCTAAAAAAACTTCTTTTCTTGTATTTCAGGCTTATTGGGGCTATGAACTTAATGCTGAAAATGTCGATTCTGTTATAGAAAAACACGGACTTCAGAAAATATCTCTTCTCAGGTAAGGGATATTCGTTATAAATTAAATAAGTAAGACAAATTCAAAGATTTTTGAGAAGTATGGTATAAGAGTATGTCTATGTCGTTTTACAGGTCATTCGCGCTTAAAGTAGGTCTGCAGGTTTTGCTGCGAGAGTACGATTTTGACAACAAGAACAAGGCCCCGTTCTCGGCTGCCGACATTATGAATATCTTCCCAGTCGTCAAGCATATCAATCCCAGGGTAAATACATTGTTTTGTTACATACCTATAGTGTCATTCAATGTAAAAGTTAATATTGGATAAAATTACATGGCGCGGAAACGAGATATCTCTAATAGTAAATAGTTTATTATAACTATGTCTCAGTTTGCTTATAAATTTGTTAAAATACGAATATTAAATTAGCGTTTATTTGAATTTCAAAAATTAATTTGACATAATTAAATATTAGCTTACTGACCTTAGGTCGGTACAGTATTCGTGACGTGTAATAAAAGTCATTTTCATCTGTATTATTTGAGATCTGTGACAATGAATTAAGATCTATGCCCAAAAATTATAATTATATTATTATTGTGCCAGGCAACCCAAGATTACGAAGATTTCATATTACCTAAATTACCAAAACAAGTACATTAGCCATATTTTTCAAGCTTACCTGAAATAAGCCTGCTAATCTAATTCCACTTTATTTTGTTACATAATTTTAATATACTCCGTTATAGGCCTCCGACGCATACAACTTCTACACGACCGGCCAGAACAAGATCCAGTCGGGCGCCGTATCGGAGGGCCACGAGCTGATCGCCGAGGCGCTCAACCTGCTGAACAACGTGTACGGCGCTATGCACGGCGAGATCGCGCAGTGCCTGCGCATGGTGGCCAGACTGTGCTACGTCACCGGCGACCACCGCGACGCCATGGCGTACCAACAGAAGGCGGTGCTCATGTCCGAGCGCGTCAACGGCATCGATCATCCGTATACGATCACTGAATATGTATGTTGATTTTTGGTTTTTCAGATGGTCTTGGTAATATACCTATTATCATTGTCAATACACTCACAACAATAAGATACACGTGAATATGTACACGAAGTTTAGTGTAGTGAGCGACCGCGAGCGAGTGATTGTATGAATTCGAAGGAATGAATGAATGAGAATGGAAACAAAGACATGAGGTAATGAATAATTTTCGTTTTGGAATTAAATATAAAGTAGCTAAAAGTTTCTTAAGCACGTTACTAGTTCCCATTCTACGCACTTTATAATACAGATTCCGTGGTACATGCGAACATTGCGACGAAGATATCATCTTAAAATACCGGAAAAGCCGGTAATTCTATCTTTTGCGGTATCTTCCTTGAATATGAGATCTTATAGATTTTTTAAAAATAATGTTATGCTCAATAATTACAAAAATTTAGTCATCCTAAAGTTTTACAAATGTACAAACTGTTGATATTTTATCTCCATAAGTTGAAAAACAATTTCATTGTAATTAATTTATTTCATATATTAATCATTTATTCGTTTATTATAGAATATAATTTCATCATTCATTGCGTCGAAATTGACAATACTAAAGGTCACGGCTGGTGTCTATAATAGTTGGAAAGATGCCTACATACCTGTCAGTCTGTGAGCAATACTGTTACTGAACCGAATCGCCAAGTGGCTTCGTTACTATACTGTTTCAATGTTAGAAAATATATATAGAAAGTGATATATCAATGAATAGTGTATAACATACATAGAATGAGAGGTTGATTCGGTTAAAAAATATAATGATAGAAACATGAGATGATACAAACAACAAAACAGGTGCACTAGAATAGAGAAAACAGAACAGCTAGTATAAATAAGCAATCTACAGTCTGAATGCTCTCATAATAGAAAATAGTTTCCTTTATATTATTTATGAATAATTAGCAGTCGAATGACACCATCCAACGATCATATCTGACCACCACCAACATCAATCAAAACACCGTCACAACCATAATCACGATTTATCTTCCTTACTCCTGCTCTAATTTTTACTAGAATCATCCCTGAAAACACTTACCACTATTCCCTATTACCAAAGTTACAATTACAAGTGTCACATATTTTGCATTTCATTTTCATGGTTGTAACGTAACGTAACTGATTTAAAATTTTCACTAACCATTTTTTTTATCTACCGCAATCATACAAGTGTAGTCTCATAATACTCTCAAAACAAATCATAATTCCAATGTGTCGTATTCCAGTCTCACTTGGCGCTGTACTGCTTCGCGAACGGGCAAGTGAGCACGGCGTTGAAGTTGCTGTACCGCGCGCGCTACCTCGCGCTGCTAGTTTGCGGAGAGAACCACCCCGAAATGGCATTGCTCGATGTAACTACCCTTTTCTCTATTATGACTATGTGTTTATATATTTTTTTTTTTGTGCATTTACAAATTATACTTCTTTATAAATTTTTTAGTGCATACACACATGCCTCGTGTAGACGATCTACGTTTAGAAAGTTTACAAACGGCTGGGACTTTCATTCTATTCTTTGCGTAGTAGATTTATCGAAAAATTCGATTGGTTGACCACTAATCAATAGAGAACTCGAAATATATTCCAATTCTTATCTATCCGTTGTTTTGCATAGATAAGAAATCTAATTAATAAAAACTAGATATTATTTTACATTATGGATCGTGTATAATCAACATAAGTTACGGGGCTACATGAATTATAAACTCTACAGTGATAAACTTGTGTTTGGTTTACGATTCACCGACCCCGCTCCCTTTAAACCAGACATTGCTAAATGGTTGGATTGCGCGTTCATTGTAACTCATATCGTGATGTCGTGGTACAACAGAGCAACATCGCCCTCATCCTGCACGCGGTGGGCGAGTACGAGCTGTCGCTGCGGTTCGCCGAGCGAGCGCTGCGTGTGACGAGCGGCACACACGGCGCGCGCTCGCTGAAGGCGGCCGTCGCGCGCCACCTGCTCGCGCGCACGCTCTCCTGCCTCGGGGACTTCCGCGCGGCGCTCGCGCACGAGAAGGAGACCTACTCTATATACAAGCAGCAGGTGAGTAACCTTGGTAAATTGGAACGCTGGAGTATACTTTAGTTCAGTATGGGAAAAATCTAAGCCTAAGATAGGGGTCTTAAAATGGGTTCTAGTAATGTACGCCATCCTCACTAAAATTGAGGTTAATATATAATTATTATAATTTGCGTTCTTTGATTGGCAATTTCAATGACTAAATACTCTTATCCCGGCATCCCGGCATCTTTGCCGGAATGTACCTTTATTTTCCTCGCATTAAGTACATAATACTTTATGAAGAAATGATATACTGATTGTGTACAATTTAAAAGTAATATAATGTAGAAATATAATGTATTATATATATATATATTGTGTATTAAAAATGGTGTCGTAACTGCAGCTGGGCGAGAAGCACGAGAAGACGCGCGAGTCGTCGGAGTGCCTGCGGCACCTGACGCAGCAGGCGGTGGTGCTGCAGAAGCGGCTCGCGGAAGCGTACGCGCGCGCGCCCGCCGCGCCGCCCGCGCCGCTCGCGCCGCCGCACATCCAGCCCCCCGCCCTGGCCTCCGTCCTCGACATGCTCAACCCGATCAACGG
>DWNK01000027.1:0-17664 GCA_018250315.1 Hyalothyrus neleus pemphigargyra | reverse complement strand
AAAGTTAACTTCGCCACCGCGGGCTTCTTAAATTATTCCCTAAAAGATTTTCTAATTTGCTCTCTCGTCCAGACTCCGAAGCGGGAACCGCAGGCACGAACATATGCGGTTGTGACTCTTTACGTAAGGACCCATTATGGGCCTAACGTCTTCCCCGGAGAGTGCCTTATGGATCGTCTTGGAACTTCGCCTTTCTCCGCCACCAAACGGCAGCCGCAACCCAAAATGAGCCGTAACACTTATTAAAATACGATTCAAAACCCGTAAACGGCCGAAACACATGTTAAGGAGTCTTGTATTCGGTGCTCGTACGTCCTTTGGGTAATGTTACGTAATAGGCAAGAGAGGAGCTGTGATTTTGTCAAAGGTAAGAAAATTGGTTGCGTTAGTGGGTAATTTCGGCTACCGAGAGAAATGTGAATTATGTGATCGCGAATTAAGTTGTCGGGTTTTATGTGTCGATGTTGAGACGAGATAATTAGGAATGTTTGCGAGCGCAACGATCGGGTTATGTTTGCAACAGATGTAAGGAGGATAATATTATTATCTAATAATTAAATTGTTATTTATAGGGTTTTACTGATTCTAAATCTGTTTCTTATTTCATATTTTTATATGTTTTATATATAAACCCACATGGGAATTTAAAACTATTGTAAAGTCAGCTACTGATTTTCAAAGGATTATATTAAAAAACCGCATACCAAAGCAAGGAGCAATCCTTTTCATTTTCAGGCACTTAAGATAATTAAAACCATCCTCAAGGGCTTGTAATCAAGCAAGAAAGTAAAAATACTAAGACAGGCGAATTCGCGCGCGTAAAACTTCGCAAAAATTCACCGCAAAGTTAAAAATTTAAAATTTAATTACGTTGCGTAGATGTTTTATTTCTATAACAACGCAAGTGCTCCCTTTGCGTGACCTAATTTAAGGGAACCTTATTTTGCTCACTTAATTTGCCTATTCGTGTTTACTTTGCGAATGAACCGTTCCACCGCCGAGAATTTTATTTTACTTCGCGTAAACTTAATTGAGAGGGCGAGGGACAATCCCGGCATTGCAACGGTGATACATTCAACCGTCCTACCTCTATAAACATTTATTGTTGCTCTACATCTCACTAAGTTCACTTTTACTGAGTTTTATGTCCGAAAAATTTACGCGACGAACATAGCTTTTAGCCTTTATTGCGGTGGAAGAATGCGCGGGCAGAGTCCCGTAATTGAATGTAATTTCGTTAACGTCTTTCGTTTACCGCTGTAAAATAAAATTTTACGTCTTATTTATTGTCACGGGCGACAATAGAGGCTTCTGTACGTTGCACGTACGGCAATAAGTGCCGTAATAAAAATCATTATAGAATTACAGCCTACAACAATCCAAATGAATTCTATTTAAACGATATTTTAAGGTTCCGCGCTCAAATTGCTACAATGGAACTCATGTAATTTGATTGTGTAACGATAGGAGTCCATGAATATGTCTAACTGGTGAATAATAAAAATCGAGGTCACGGGAACAATCATCTGTTAAGAGATGTCTAAACAACATATTATCATGTAAGAGTTAATGCCTTTTTTATATAATTTTTCATAGTCTCTTCTGTGACACACAAAATAAGCTATTTTGGTTTCCTTTTTATAATGTTTCTGATGGTATCTACTGTGTCATATATGTAATATTTAACGTAACATTTTATATCCTATAAAAACTGAACGAAGCCGTATTCTGTCGAGTAGCGAGCGATTAAAAAGTTTAATTAATTTGATCGACAGCACTATGGAAGTGCTCAATTCAATTAGTAGATTCAAAATGTAAATGGCGGTAATATTAATTTCGGTCGTATTACAGCGCTGTTTTACGTTTTAATTTTCATGAAGCATGGTTTTAAATTTCATAAAAGAATCTGCATAAAATTAAAATTCTGTAAAGTTCTGGAAATGTTAAAGGTATTGTATAGCTTATGAAGAAAGTTACATAGCCCATACGACAAATCATTTAAGCATAAGTACCTACTGTTTACAATGCAATGCATACGAGTATTATTATAAGTATATTTTACTAGGCGACTCTTATGGTGTCACTTACATATTAGCTAAATATGGTATAACTACGAAAAGATATGGGAATGGTTGAAATTCCTTTTCCATATCTTTTCGTAGTAGGTGTTATATTATAAAATAAACTTATGTTCCAAAATGTTAGTCAGTAGTAACGTTTGTGTAAAAGATGATGTTAGAGATTTTTTCGTGGATATGTTTCAGACCGGAATTACGTTTGATAGGTTGACTAGGAATATTCCCCGTCATAACTTAAAACATATATTAAACTAGCATATCCTATGCAACTTTTACTGTACTAACAGTTTGATCAAAGCAAGCAATCCCAATCTTTTTAACCTACTAGCGGTACAATGTGCAAACGCCCGTAAAGTCATAGCTGCAAAAATATATTAATTTGAACAAGGTTCAGCATTCGACTGTATGGGACACTAGCGGATTAAAAAACTGCCACTCAAAATTATGACCAGCTACTATAGATTAATGAAATGTATATAGAATGAAATCGCTTTTTTAATATTGTAATATTGAAGTAGCAGACGAACTCGCTGCTTGAATAATGGTAAGTGATCACTGACACTTAGACTATTGTATCTCATTTGAAACACGAGTCCTAGCTGAAATCGGTGCGTTAACACTAGTGATGATAGAGATAGTACCTTAGTAGTACCTTATTACCTTATATTATTGTACCTTAGTAGCCTTATATACTCGTGCAGTGCGTATGTTTAACAAGCGACATATTCAGGACATATTAATTGATCATACGTATCATTTAAAAATGCCAACCGCGAGGCGGGGCCGCACTTAGCGTTATCGCTCGCTAGAGTCATTGACCATGCACCTCATTAGATGATTGCTTGCGAATTGCGCGTATGTATGCTTGTTGTGAAACATTCTTCTTTAATTTCTCCTTTAATGTATGTATCTATATCACCTATTTTTAATCTGTAATATAATATGAAGTGAGCCTGCAACCACCGAAATGTAAAAATTGTTTCTCGCTAATAATAGCTGTGATAGTGGTTACCTATTGGGTCAAACCATACTGGAGACACATAACCCCAATGCAATTTTATCGTTTAATCGTGTTGATTCATATTGGGCAATTTATGGGCGGATCAGCTTGATTTGATTATCCGAAGTCATCCATCGACAATCAAATCGGCCGACCAAATTGGATCGTGTGGAAGGGGTATAAAGTACACATTAATACCAGTAATAATGTTTAAAGTAGAGTATACTTTAAACATTATTACTGGTATTAAATATTGTCATTAAAACATCTCTACAACTCTGTTTATTTACTTTAACGAAAAGAAATTAATATCGTTACCGCGGTATTGTTTTAAGTAAAACAAGCATTAATTTGATGGGCTGTCGTTGAAAGTGAAAATCAATAAGTCATTATCGTAGAGGCACTATGAGCATAAATGACTCTTTTTACCGAGGGCTAATAACGAGAAGCTTTGCTGGTGGTAAGGTCCCATCGCTTGACCTGACTGGCTAGCGACCACCCTCAGGCCGGAGTCTACCGACAATAGGGACTTGTCGTGTTCCGGTAGTGCACTGCAGAGCCGGAAATCCTCTTCCCATCCTTCTCACCCTTTTTATATGCTATCCCGTCCCTTTTAAGCCGGCGAGCATTGGCGGTTCCTCTGGTGTTGCAAATGTTCATGCTCCCAGGCGGCGATGACTACTTTCCATCAAGTATCTCGCCTGCCTCTTCATTTGGCTTACACATAACTTATAGAATATTTAGCTGTCTTTAAACGTGGTAAGAATCCTACGTTGTAATCTTAGCATATCCGTATATGAAACCATACAGTATTTTTTATTTTTGCATGTTTAAATAAGTATAACAGTTATACAACTTTTTGTTTGCACACTAATCGGATAAAGACTGGGAAGAGTGAAGCTTTTGTAGATGAAGCTTCAACGTTTATAAATATCTACTGAAAAAATATCTACTTACAGTCATAACTATAATCAGTCATAACATAACAATGAACTAACATAACAATACTACATATATCCCGAACAACACAACCTATCTAAATCAGTGATTGCTAATGTAGAGCCTAATTTTCGACACAGAATACAGTGCAACATGTAAATACGAATACATACATACAAAATCTAATTAATAGTCTATACTTTGAATAATAATGATAGCTACATATGTGTGAGATTGATACTAATGATTCCCTAATTTCTAACACAATATAGTTCAACATATGTATACAGAAATTCCGACTGCATTGCTAGGACACCCGCTTAACAAAATTACATGTCCATGTTCATCTCCACATGTATAGTATGCTCGCTATTCGTATATTATTATTCTGTAACTTCTGTACCTACAATTCTATTAAGTGTAATTGCTATGGATGTTAAGTTTTGTTCATTAAAAAAAATTCTGTTTATTACGGAAACTTGGTAAAAACACGGAATTTAATAGTTAAAAATATTTAAGATATATAGGACATTGTTAGAGAATAAAGAGTCGTATCGTTATATTTAAAAAGTATCTACATACTTATCTTAATCGGATAGACAGAGTTAGTTTTGTAAGCCACATTTTTGTATGAGATTTCTCAATCGTGGCATAATTCATACACATGTATTTTAGTGATGTTCTGTATCGTGATGATAGATTGTCGTCTTGGTGGAAAACGAGGCAGATGATCTGCTTTCAATATTAAAAAATAATAAATAAATAAATATTTTTTCTTAATATGTAGAGTCCAGAGCTATCCATGACAGAGGTATAGGGACCTACATCTTATTATATTGATCCTATTATTGGTATGAGGTCTTATAATAATTATGTAAAAAAATATTAAACTTATCACCAAAGTGTTACGTCGTCACAATATGTTGCGTTCGCCTTAAAACTACATCTCACAGAAAAAGTACTATCATGTCATATGACGTAACACTTTTATGATGGCATTCTCACTACGCCATATTTCACGTCATTATTTCTTACGCTTTGACTCCTCACGGGGTTCAGAAGGGCCCGGTCGTCATGGCAACCCCGGCTTCACGGATTTGTCGAAAATGCTACGAACAGCATACAGATTATCCTGTATTTTAATGTAGGAAACACGCTCAAGGCATCCCGTAGGCACGTGAAACTTCACTAGGTAAATAGTTGAAGTTTGGGGCTGTCGGTTAATGCTTTATTGTGTTATAAAGTCATTTGGCGACGGCTGCCGAGTCGGCAACTAAATTTGTCGTCTACCTTTGAAGTAACGCTGTCTGTGAAGATTAAAGTTTTCTTATTACATTTATTCGATTGTAAAATGTTTGTTAGTTTCACAGACATTTATAGTACGTAAGCCAATTTCTTATTTATTTATTGCTGTGTTGTTATTAACGTGTTGGGTTACAAAAGATCTCATGAGTAAGTAAAGTGTACACACGACCCAGGTAGACACGGCAAATACATACTAAATTAAACATTATAATTCCTACATTTTACAATTTTTAATTGTAGGTACAACATTTAATTACAACATTCTTCTTAAGCGATAACTCGTAAAATGCTTCAGATAGTTATATTACCACCCAAGGCGCGGCAGCTGACGTTCACCATGCTTCATAATACAAGTCTGAGGCATTTCACGAGTTATCGCTTGAGAGGAAATGACTGCCAAATATGCTATCTGGCTGACGGACTATTAGCTATATGCTAATAAATTAAAACACCCAATGGTCTTAATGCCCGACTAACTTTTGAAAGGTTGTTGTTTCGAATTTTTATTAATTTTCCTCGAGCATTGAATCGATTTGTATCCAAAAAGGCTAACCATACGTGTAACTTATAGAATCAGTATATTACAATTTGAATAGTGTGACTACACTTTAATTATGCGTTCCAATTCTTAAGGGGTAATCATCGCAACCCCTTAAGAGTTGGAATGCAAACGTTTTATTTCGCTTCTTCTCTATAAAGTCTTATCTAATTTTAGGTCGTAGCGGCAATTTCAAGATTTGGGAATAGACTTTGCAATAAGAATAATTTTTGAGAATAATTCTCGTAATAATAGGGTTTGGACATAACATTTTTCAAAAAGCATACCCTCGTAGCATAATGGCAACAACAAATCGGATCAGAGTCACACATGAAATAATGGCGTGCGTTGTCAGAAATACGACTACACGTATCTCGTCTCTTTTTGTGGCACGTGTGAGATACTGTCTTTTGTATTCTCAGGTCTATTCAACAATATTCATCATCAAGTAATTCTTACCGCTAGAATCATTGGAATAAGAAAGAGTTTATAGTTAATTATTTGTATGTAACAAAAACTAATCAAATAAAACTCTGATCGCTGGTAGAAATAGGTGGTAGAAACAGGTCGTGTGACCTGACTGCCTAAAGACCACCCTCAGGCCGGAGTCTATCGTCAATAGCGACTTGTCGTGTTCCGGTAGTTCGCCTGAGAGCTAGAGTCTCTCTTCCCACCCTTCCCCTCCTTTAATCCTATCCCTTTTGCCTTTAAAGCCAGCGAGCATTAGCGACTCCTCTGATATTGCAAATGTTCATAAGCGGCGGTGACTACTTACCATCAGGTATCTCGCCTGTCTCTTCGTTTGGCTTACACATAAAGAAAAAACGGGGGGTACGCATTGCACTTGAGAAAAATCAGGAAATTCTAAATCGATCCCTTTCTTGGATACCTTTAAAACCGGTAATGCACGAGTTGTACTCGCTCACGAAGGATTCTGTAAGAACAAATAATATGTTTTTTTTTAAATAACTAGTGTCACTTTGTTTTGTTTTTATTGTTTGTTGTTATACAAGCCATACTAATACTCACTCAGTAAAATCTTAAGTGTCTACCTATCATAGGTCGTAAGAAGGAGCACTGTGACAGACGGACGGACAGACAGCGAGGCCTCAGTAATAGCGTTCCATTGGCACCCTTTGGGTACGGAATCCTAAAAAACTAAAAGCAAACTTAAATGATAAACATTTATCATTTCATTTTACTTTTAATAATAAGATATACGATTTCGACAATTAAAACAAATTGTCGTTGAACCTCTACAGAACGAAGTCATCGCTTCCACGAATCCCCGATTAATCTCAAAAACGTGCTTCACTAGAAGCAATTCCATCCCGTCACTGAATAAACAAACGCGATTTCTAATAAAACATTTAACCTGGAAGAAAGAAGACCAAAAAAGGAGCAATTAATTCTGGTGGGGCACAGCACTTGCAATATGTGAAGCCATTAATTTAATTCAGTGTACGTGGGGTTCCGAGACACGGTTTTATACCTTAATTGAGATTTAAGAACCGCCGGCGGTCGGGTGTTTTGTCGCGCCTCGGGCTGTCCTACTAAGCCCGGACGCTGCACTGGCGTAATTGTGATGCTATTTTCGTTTGTATACTTCTAAGAGAAAATAGAATTGTGCGGTGTGTGGCTATGAACAATCGTAAACGATTGTCATAACAAGTAATTAAAAATGTGTATCTTTAGGCCATTTTTGGAGTTCTGGATCCAAAAGGTGCCAACGGAACCCTATTACTAAGGCTCCGCTGTACTTCCATAAATATATTTTTGAAATGTGCGCCTAGATCTATGTATATTCACATCTAACGTGACGTAGTCTGACGTCCGTATCAGAGGTTGCATGTAGACTCTTTGAAACTAAGATTATATGGAGAATTAAGAACGGTGTCGGTGGTCGGGGGTTTTGTCGGGCGCCTCGGGCTGTCCTACTAAGCCCGGATGCAGCCGTAATTGTGGAGCCATTCTGGAGCGTTTGATGCTACTTTTGTTTGTATAGTTCTAGGGGAAAATAAAACTGGCGGTGTGTGGTTATGAAAGACATTTGATAACGACAATAACAGGTAATTAAAATGTGTACCATCAAGCCATTTTTAGAGTTCTGTGGTGCGAACAGGACCATATTACTGAGATTTCTCTGTCTGAACATCCGCCTGTCACGTGTCTGTCTGTATCTTTTAATCCGTAGTAGGTACTTAAAATATTCACAGAGTGTGTATTACTAATAAAAAATATAGTTATATAAAATTCAGTAAAACAACGACTATAATAAAAATAAAATAAAGTCAAAAGTTAAAGGGAATCCCTGTGCAAGAAAGGTTTGTTGTATTACAGATATATACATGTACATATACGGAACCCGTAAGTGAGTCCGACTCGGTCTTAGCCGGTTTTTGTGTGTTTTTGTGCAGAGGTATTTCAGATTTGCTGGTGGTAAGCTTCCATCGTGTGAGCTGACTGGCTAGCGACCACTCTCAGGCCGGGGTCTAGCTTCAAACCCGGCGAGCATTGGCGACTCGTCCGGTGTTGTAAATGGTCATAGACGGCGGTGACTACTTACTACTACATAAAAAAAAATATACAAGATTGAAGGTTAGCCTCCATATTACGAATATCTTAATATTAAACAGAGACGATCGCATTAATACCTTAATGCCCGTTGTAAAACAAACCTAATATTTTATTCTCAAAGTAAAGGTTCACTGTTACTTTACAGCTTCATACAAAATTGTATCTAATTCATGGCTTATCTTGCCATCTGTAATCTCGCCCTTACGGGAGATACCTCAAATACCTCCCCGCCCGGAAGGCTTTCCTCCTTCCTCAAGGACCCTCGTGTCTTACGAAGTTCATAATACCCTATTAGTGGTGCACACGGGCGGAGTACACGCGGATTAATGTAGTCAGTTCACCGTAATTATACATAAACAATCGAATTCGTGTTTGACTTTACGACTTGTTGTTTCAGGTTCGATTCCCGGGCAAAATGTGTTTCAATGTCTTGGGGTCTGCCCGTTTGTATGACTGTTGTTAATCACGAAGTAGGGTATGGACACGCACGCCCTACTTTGAGCTTGTGAAGTGAGAATTGAATGGCCATTTGTGGTGATAGAACTAGCTAAATAATAATTTAGAATTTCTAGACGTACTATTATATTATTTGAGTATTTATTTATTATATATTTTTGAGTTGAGTGGAGATTTACCGTTTAGGACAAGTTCAGTGACACGTGTGTGAGATGAAATATTTAGAGGATCCCTGGGTGGTTTACATTCATAATTAGACTCGCTTTTGCCGCAGCTTTTGTTTTACAAAATAACCCATCATTCGAGTACCACAAAGTCTGCTGCGTTCGCCTTAAAACACAGAATAAACTTTGTAATAATCATAAAAATAACGCCAAGTATGTTAAGACGAACATAAAATAATCTCACATATTTCTGCAATATCAAAACCAATTACAGACTTTATAATTAGGTACAGGAGATCATATTTACAACCGAATGAAAGATGGGGAGGGGTAATAATTACAAATATGTTCCTTTCCCAAGGGACGCCGGTTCACCGGAGCGGGTAATAAATCTGTTGACAGCCTTTAATTCTCCCCCGTACCCAGCTTCATAAAAATCAAATCTTCAAACACGATGCTCTGTTTAGGACGCATGTGTTCTTTTATGTATAAGCCAAACGAAGAGGCAGGCGAAGAACCTAATGGTAAGTAGTCACCGCTGCCTATGAACATTTAGGGACAACACCAGAGGAGTAGCCAATGCTCGCCGGCGGAAGGGACCAGACAGGGCACGGGTTGGAAAGGATAGGAAGGTTCGGAAAAGAAACTCTGGTTCTCATTCGCATTACTGGAACACGATAAGTCGCTTTTGACGGTAGACTCCGACCAGAAGGTGATCGCTAGCCAGTCAGGTCACACGAAGTGACCTTACTACCAGCATGTATGTGTGTCAACTTTGTGTGATCTTCGTGTCTCTTTTGAATGAATGCGTTATATGATTTGAAGTAGCAAACGGCAGACCGCCTAATAGTAAGTCGTCACTGGCTCCCGTAGATTTTTCACCAACTCTAGTCAATTAAAAATTTTAGTGACTGATTGCCCATTAGTCTAAAGACCGTGAAAAGAATTTCTTAATATTGTACCGTACAATCTTACATTTGCAGTATAAGTGAAACGTGTAACGTTATTCATCTACGTTGTAATACCAAAAAGTTGTTTGAAATGAACTTAGATTAGTATAGCTGTTACACTGAAATTTATGTTGAAGTACTAAATACGAGTAGATAGAGCTCATTATAACATTTGTATTCTATTGTTTAACTTTCTAAAGGGAAACTTTCTCAAAATTCTTCACTCTGTTATGGGTATCCCTCTTTCTCGGTTAATTCATAAAAACGAAATCTACTTGACGAGATGAAAGTGCCGTAGGGCGAAGTGGGTTTACTGCGGATTCGGAGGTAAATGAGCTTTAGTTGGAACATTGTTCTAATTTTAATTTTATTGAAGTCCTTGTCAGCGGTATGCAAACAAAAGGTTGTTTCTTTAGAATATTGAAGTTGGGCTGCGTGCTTTGTGAATTAAAATGTCGGTTTAACTGTACCTACTTTTATGTTTAGTCTATAAATTGAAGAGAAGTTTATGACTAAGTAATTATGTTTAATCTATAAATGAGTGTAAATTGTTCGGCCCTTTAAGACTTTCTTTATGATTATAATGACATGTTGTTTTTAGATTACTTATGAATATGTATGTTTGTAAACATTGTGCTCAGTTTACAAGGTTAACGTCGCTAATGCAAAATAAGCTTTGCTATAAAAAAAGTTGGATTTGAAAACATTGATACTGCCATTTAACAACCCTACAGCTGAAACATTAAGTTTGACTTTGAAGTGTAACTTTGAAACTAATAGTATCAAAATGAAGAGATGTTGCTTTAAAATATCACAAAATGGATAAATTTCATACATGAATTCGGACATAATAGTCACATATGTACAAAAATGTTCGTTGTATTCCATCATCAATTTAAACAGTAAAGTATACGCAGTAAATGTACGCAGCGAAGAGGCAGCCTCCTGTTGCAAATAGGCCTGACTGGTGCTAATAGCATCGTAAACGCACAGCGCTAAAATACACGTGCAGCCGCGATGAGTCACCGAGCCCAAATGAGCAGAGCGCCCGGTGCAAATTGTAGCCTACTGAATGTGGGTAGGATAGGGTTGCTACGATTTGAATTTAGAACAAATTAAATTATTTTATGATAAGCGCTTTTATGCCCCATAATGTACAAAACGTCAGTTCATATGAGATTTATTACTGGTGGTATTACTTGTAGGAAGATTCTACAAAATGTGTACAACAAAGGGAAATTATCGTGAAATAAATAGGTCTATGTTTTAGTAGAATATTTTGAATAACTTATTGAGGTAGTATGTTAAGTTAGGTATTTTTGTTAACATTAAAATTCGTAAATATCAAATAAACTACTGTGTACAATAGATTTATATCATTCACCTTTTATTATCCACCACTGCCATGTTTACCATTGTCTACCATGAAAGCCAGGTCCATTATTATTTAGAACTTTTAAATATAAACAATTTTCCGGAAGTTTTTTTCGTCAAAGTAAATGAAGTAATTAGTTTTAATAAAATCAACCAACCATTCAGGAGATCTTACCGGGAGGACCCCAATTCCTAATCACTGGACTACCAGCTACCATAGAGTTTATAGATTTACTTGAGATAAACTAACTATACAAAACTAAAGCTAGTGCCAGATAAGATAGAGCCCTTACGTAGGGAATTGAAGCGACCGGTGTCTGGTGCAAATTGTAGCATGCGGGCTGCGAATGAAGATAAACGCGTAATTTGAACGTAACGAGGAGCGCCTGAAACGAATTACGGTTACGCCTGCAGTTACACGATTATCTGTGTATGTGCGCATGTGGCAGTGTACATATACGCTTTTAAAGGTGGTTGAACTCTGTGATTTAGCTAGCTAGCTTTGAGGCTAGCTTCTCAATTAAAATTTAAAAGGTCGAAAAATAAAAATATGTATTTCAGCGCTTTTTTACGTCTAGTCAATTATTGTAGGAAAATAGTTACAAGTGTATTAATCCGGCTTCTCACGGTTGGCAAAATCACTGACGTCGACCGACAGCCACTGACCGTGACAAGTCACCTTAAAACAACGAGCCTTATCGCTTACGCCCCACGTTGGGCGATAGTTATAAAACAAGATTTTACTTGAATAAAACCTTATTCTATGCTGTTAGCGGAGTCTTACTATGCAAAAACCTCTACATATCTTGTTAAATCCATATTCTATTTATATATAGTTTTATGAAAAAAATACAACAGTAATTTAATACAAACTTTCACGTTTTGACAGCTTTGAGACAGAAATAGATTTAAAGGACCACACATAATGTCACTCTAGGCGAGCATTGTAAGTTATCCACAAAGGTATTTGACAAAGCCGCTTTAGAATAGGCTATTAGCCTGAACCTGTGAGTAAGCGTTGGTTTGTGACAATAAATGACAAATCTGACAATCCATTAGCCCCCATTTATAAGTCCCACAGCTGGGAAAGAACCTTTTATTGAGTACCATACTCCACAGTGGAGAGGTGAATAATGGACAGGTGATGGCATTTTTGGCATTATCGCTTATTTAACATTGCTAAAAATATATTTTTTAAAATCTTTAACTTATTCCTATGGCTGTTGGAGGTCATTGCATATTTATAATGAGGTCCCACGTTGGGTGCCAGGATGGGTTGAGATGGATTGACCGTTCATACTTCACCCTAATAAATAAAAACAAAAATAAGCATCAATAAAGACACCCGTATCTAAACCTAGAGTCGAAGGGACAGACAAATCTAATGAATAATTAATTACTGTTATCTGGGCCGGCTGTTTCGCTATATCTGTAGCGCTGTTTTTGCCAATACCGCGTTTCTCCAAAACAGTTGAACTGACCGCTACATAATAAATAAACGAAAAGATATATCAAGTAAAAACTGTCTAACCCTTAAGTTACTGGAAAGGATTCAATACACTTTAAAAGATTGACCAAAAAAGGTTATAGTTTTGAAAACAAACTTTCATCCTCTTCAAAAATATTTAAAGATTGTTGCCGGAAAACTCTTTTATTGTTTTATAAACGTTTGCGGCCGGAAATTTAATAATTCTAAACGTCTCTAAGGGTTAGCGGGAAAACTGAACAACGTCTTAAAATGTGAAAGTTTCCGAACGTAACCCCCGTCCCTTAAGACCAGAAGACCCTGTCTATGCCTCCGAAAGTTATTTTATGTTATGGCATCCTTCGTATCAAATAAATAAATGTACACACTAAAGCTGTTTTCAGCAGTTCTAGCGCTATGTTTATATTAAAAAATAGAATCTATGAAGTGGAATATTTCCATAGAAATCATATAATTCCATAAGAAATACCAAACCACACTGACCAAAAGACTCATTTTATTTCTTTTATATTCGCGGTTTAATTAGTGGCTAACTAGTAAATCAAATGTAATGTTTCCTCCCGCAAGATCTCTAATAGGACTACTTATTTTATATTGTAAGTTAACCCACTAGCGGTCACACTTCTAACACATTACGTTGTTGCTTAAACACGTCAAGATTGTGGATCGCTTACGATCTACACCAGCTGAAGGATTTACACTTACTTACGAGTACATATAATCCATCCCGGATCTTAGGAGTGATAATCCATTGTATAGACTTTAAGAAGGACACCTTATCTTTAAGTAGGACATGGTGGACAGGTGGCCTACATGCACTTAATCATTATCATAAAAAAAGTTTAACTTTATATTCATGTACGTCCATGCAATACGTTATTATAGAATCTAGTGTTTTAAAATATACATAAGCATTATAACTCGACTTTATACAAACAGTCTCCACACAAATCTCAGTATGACAGAGCAACTAAGCCTTTCTGATGCATAATAAATTGGAAAGCAGGGTCCTCAAGCAACATGTCTGAACACGGCTGACGTATTTATTATTTATTTGGGAATTCTCGAGGCGCGCCGCATCGAGTACTACACGGAATTATGGAAAAATAACTCATCTCCTACGACATATTGACTTTGCGCACAGACGGGAAAATAGGCAGTATCCTACTGGGAATTGCACCAATACCGTTCGTTTCCGTCTTTTTGCGGGACAGGTGGGTTCCGTACAACTGCTATAAGGCGTTTATAATTTATAGGTTTCTTTTTATTTTATAGAAATAAAGAATATAAATACAAAAGCTTAAATTGGTCAAGATTGTAACAGTTATAATCTCTTTTTGAACTGGCTTCATGAATTATTTTTGTTTGAAACTGTTTTAGATTCAGGTATTCAGGTATCATCATCATAAGTCCATTATTGTCCCATTGCTGATCTCGGGTGGCCTCTAAGAATAAAAAGTATTAGGGCATCGTCTAGCAAGCTTAGTGCGGATATGGACTCGCGGGTATTTATTGTAATTGTTCTCACAATATTTTCCTTCATCGATAGAGCAATTAAGAGATCAATTAAGAGGATTTGAGTCCAGACTCAAATGCAGTCCGGCTCTAATTGGGAACACAAATATTAAGCACTAGAGTTTCACTGGTTTTTATACGAGATAAGGTTACATATAGGGTAACCACTTTACCATATTGCTTACGTTTGAGGCTTGTTTTTGGCCATTCATCTATTAATATCTAGCTTTATGTACTTTAAAGAAAACTTGTATCGCCTGTATCGAACGATTTAGACAGTAATTAACTACCTTGAAACATACGAGGATGCTCTCGATTCATTGTTTGTATTGGGAAGCGAAAAATAGTTACTTATGTCCCCATATTATTAATTTTAAGACAATTTTGTTTAAGACACATTAATCGTTAAATGTAAACGAGTATTACGATTAGCATTCCATACAATACTATACAAAAACCGTGTAGCCGTCCTTTAAAATCACCATAAAACCAATCAGAACAGCAACAATGGTTTTGATACAGAAAACCTCCGCCTTTATTATTCCTGCTGCCAAGAAGCGCTATTTTAACCGAAACGCCGATTTCAATAACCGACGAGTTCATTGAATAGAGTTACCTCATAACGTTTTTATTGTACTGCGAGTATTTCAGACAGGGGAGCGAAACGTAACGCAAACGTAACGTAAACGAGCCGATATTGGTCGTATCGAGCGATTATTTGGTTCGCTATGTCTCGAAACTCGTTCAGAGTAAGTCACTTAGAAGCGGTTATTGTCTGCGCGATACCAGTACATATTATTATTTGTAGCTTGCGCGATGTATATATACATTCGTGTTTTGTTTTTTATGCCTGTATAGACTTCCTATAATTCGCGAGTGCTTCCACAGCGGTCGTGCATTATATTATGTTTTTTTGTGCGTTGAAGGATGGTGGTGTGGTATGGACCGACTGGGAAGGTATCACCACCCCATTTCTACCGTGAAGCAATATTATATTCCTCAGGATTAGCAATGCATCTGTGATCGACTTCAAATAGGACTCTTGTTCTGCATGGAGTTGGCTAGATGTCCATGGGCGGTAGTAACCACTTCAGGTGGTCTACATCGTTTGCTACTTCAGTATCATAAAATTGCGGTACGGCGGCTATATTTAGCCAGATTATGCCTCAGAGATAACAACTTCAGGCACGACTCGTGTTCTATATGGTAGTTTCCACTGCATTTATTTAAATTACAGGAGACTTATCCATGCCAGCATAATTAACGACATCTTTTGTGCGATAAGTAGTATATAAGCATTGATAGCCTGGTCAAGAATTGCGGTCTCGTTCCGGTGGGTCCGGGTTCAAATCCCAGGCGAGCTAAAACAAAGTCCTCTGACTTTTCTAAATCATGTGCGAATTATAAAGTAATCACTTGCTATACGGCGAAGGAAAACATCGTGAGGTCTACCAATACGCACTTGACCAGCACGGTAGACTATGGTATAATCCTTCTCATTCCGGGAGGGGACCTGAGCCCAGCAGTGGGACAGTAATGGGTTGATGATCTAAATGAACCCATTACTATCATAGGGTCTTATGTATAAGAAAAACAAAGAGGCAGGCGAAATACCTGATGGTGAGTAGTTACCGCCGTATATGAACATTTATAACGCCAATGCTACATTGAGAAAAGGAATGGAATATAATAGGAAGAATGGGAAGGGTGAGAAACGAGACTCACAATCGAATCGATTCGCAATCGAATCACTTTACTAAAGACATCGCTTTCGCCACCACAAAGTCACGAGTTCGTAACTTAGGAGACTATGTTTATCTCAAGTTTATTGCTCGATAGCACCCAGTTCTCTCTAATCTGTCGAATAAAACTTTATATGCCATTTTTAGGGAGCTTTTATGACAACACTTTGTAGACCGAATTAAACCTTAAATACGAACCGTTAAAAAGTTTTTAAGATGTTTTCTGACGTGTTCATATTGAGATGCAATCGTTCAAAACTAATAGTAAGTATATTATTCCTTGCTGGTGGTAAGGTCCCATTCTGTGACCTGACTGGCTAGTGACCACCGTCTTAACGGAGTCTATCGTCAATAGAGACTTGTTGTATAGCCGCCTGAGAGCCAGAGTTCCTCTTCCCAAACTTCCCAACCTTACCATCCTTTCTATCCCATCCCGTCCCCTTTCCCTTCAAAGCCGGCGTAGCATTGGCTACTCCCTTGGTGTTGTAAATGTTCATAGGCTAGGCAAAAGCATAGGATAACTACTACCATCTGCCTCATCGTTTGGCTTTTACAAAAAAATACATTTAGGTTCATCTTGATGATTCCTAAATCACGATGTGTTCGAGTCCTAACATATAGTGCGCTTGCAAACTATTTTCCATGTCAGCGCAAGTTAACTTACGATAGTTAATGGCGCGCGCGCATTTCCCATAAGCCAGCTGACTTGCCGCGATAAAGCCCGGTTGCTAAATTCTAGTTGCATTTTAACGAGTACGCTTTGAATTTCATGGCTTATACATTTATCATCTGGTAAAGCTTTTGAACAGATATGTGACAGTGATGGTATAATTTGTTTCAATGTTTCACTTTTAATCAATAATGCAGCGGCAACGTTTAAGAGTTTAGTGTTCCGGTCTGAATGTTTTTACACCTGTTTTGTGTTTGCAAATGATATCCACAAAATATTGCATTTTATTCAAAGCCTCGAAGCCATATAATAAGGTGACACATTTTATGATGTGTACAGCTCTAATGGCGCCGTGATTCATGTCCATAGATATCGAAGTTTTTTCTAAATCTAGGTTCAATCTATATTTATTAAAACCTCGCTAGAAGCTCCATTACACTTGCTGAGCATTTATTGCCCAAAAATTGCTCGTGTCAACGCACGTTAAGAATCCTAAGATAACTATTTTCAACTATTTTCCGTGTCAGCAAGTAAACACACACAGTTAATGGCGCGCGCGCATTCCCATAAACCAGCTGAGTTGCGACGATAAAACCCGCTTGCTAAATTCTAGTTGCATTTTAACGAGTACGCTTTGAATTTCACGGCTTATAAATTTATTACCTGATAAAACTGACTTTCGAAGAGATAGTGAGTGAAAACGTTTTGTTGATTGCGTGCTTTTTATTCTCTTATATTCCTGAATAAGGCCGTAGAAGTAAGTTAAGCGTTAGTTATTGATGTCCACTTCCTCTAAGCCTAAGCCTAAGCTAATGAAATATGGATTATTTCATGGAGTAGACATGTAATAAGAAGGCTTATATCTTTAAG
>DWNK01000026.1:0-17689 GCA_018250315.1 Hyalothyrus neleus pemphigargyra | reverse complement strand
CAAAAATGCGTCATGGTAGTACCTCCCCAAATTAACCAAACTGGCTCTACCTGGCTTCTTTATTCTAAATCTTTAAAACGTTTTTGGGATCGTTTGATCATATAGAGATGTTGTTCAGGGTTGAATCTTGACGCTAACGGTTGGTAACGAGTCATTTATTATAACCGTAAACCTATAATTCATTTACAGTTCTGGAAAAATGTTTTCAAGGGTGTATTAAGTGCGGATTGGCAGACTATGGTATGATCATTCTCATTCTGAAAGTAGATCCGTTAGCAGCAGTGGGACAATTGTGGTTGATAATGAGTCTTTTAGAATATATGTCACTACCTAACTCGTGGTGAGAAGTTTAACTGCTCACATGTGCCGATTTGCACGCGTTTTTCAGTAGGTAAACATATTTAGAAGAATAGGGATGGAGAAAATTACAGCTATGCAACGAGTTCACTGTTATTCCGCTAAACTAAATAGCTATGTACGATAATAATTATGTAAGTCATATAACTCGAAAATGGTAAAATTAGGACATCTCGGTGCCGACTAAAATAGCTGACTGTACGTGCGCTAATGACCACGGGAATATTCTGTGTGCAAACACTCATACACGATGTATTTTAGCACGGGTGGATATGTACCTACTAACGTACTGAAGGCAGAACCGTAATGTTTTATTAAAGGCCACATGAATACGTGTTTAGATAGTGCCTTTACTCTAGAACATTGTTTACGGAACTGTGCTAGAATTCCGCTGAATTATTATAATTTCGTTATTCGTCTATGTTTACTCAAATATCTATTAGCACTAACTATTGGCACTTTATGGAATTTTGGAAGATAGTACACAAGTATCTTCCAAAATTAAAACTAGGAATATACCCTTATGAAGAAAAGGTGCATATTACCTGACGGACTGTGAAGTAGCTACTGAAAACTAAGTAGCTTTGAAAAATATGCTAGATTTAGGCCCAACAATGGGAGTGAGATATAACGAATTATTTATACATATTCATTACTCCCCGGACAAGCAAAACAATCAAATAATAGTGAATTTTCTACTATATTGGGTATCTTGAGAACGTGGCGGCTGTGGTGGTGTAACCGTCTTCCCATCGAACCCTACCAGTTCTACCAGCTTATAAACGAATGCGTTCAAACAATTAATTACGAAATACCCAGCACCTGTTTCTCGAAGTGCATTACAATTAAATGCAATTTGCGCGATTATTTGTTCGGACGAAATCTCGTTGTGAGCTAATATTGCATTAATGCGGGTTTGCACAAAGCGGGGAATCTCAAACTTCTGTTAATCAGCCCCCGGGAGCGCTAAGTAAGCTGGCGGTATTGTTTCTGGGTATTTCATTATGCTATGGTCTTGAGAATGGAAAATTCGAAATTAAATGGTCGCGAATGAATTGAGATGGAATTGCATGATCTTAGCTGAGCCTTTATGTTAGATAAGGAATGCTTTGGTAAATAAACCAACACCATCCTGTTGCGGTGACTCTGGCAATTTATTCTCGTTATATTCTCGTTCTCGTTCGCAAAGCGATGCTGCTTCTCTTGAGCGCGGCGTTACGGGGGCATGAACATATATCTTCTAATATTTCCCTTCAAAACATTAGCGATACGTCTGGTATTGAAAATGTCCACTGGCGGCGGTGACTGTTCATCATCACGGCCCGCCTGACTCTTCGTTAGGCTTATAGATTAAAATAACAATAAAATCTTCTGACCTATGTATTTTCTTTTTGTTATAGGTAATTTGAAAACGTGAGCAGAATTTGAAACATTTCAAATCAAGTACAAATTCCTGTTGAATCGGCTATCCGGATCTTAGGTGTGTCACGTATGTATATAGAAATTCTATAATTTTTTTTCTTACAATCTGCACATGCACATATTTGAGCCATATATTCTATGATTTAGCATACAAAAATACAGTTAAACAGTCTGCAGTTCGATGTAAGGTAATGCCAGTTAAGACCAGGATGCAAAACAGTAGCATTAAATTGCTCGCTTAGGATTTGATGAAATACATTTAAAGAGTGTACAAAGAAATTATAGAAAGTCATTTCTCTCACTATAGAACCCACATCCTTCCACAGTTATAATAATTTAGATTTTTAAAAACAGCATCGATGACGACTAGAAACTATACGAAACGCACAAGGCTTGGTAATTTTTTCTAATACGCTCGCAACGTACATTTTTGCGCTGCGACGCCGCTGCCATCACATTGACGTTTCGTTCAGTTCCGCGAGCATTGTTCATCGTAGATAATAGCGGATGGATGCAAAATTTTCTGATCTTAATCTTTCTTATCTGAATGTGTCTTCAAACTCGTAGATGCAGTATATATTTAGTGCGGTTCATGTTGTCGTGATGAAAGAAAAGACGATTTAAACGAAGATTTAAAGACAGGCGCGACGATGTTTATACGTTGCGTCATCGAATTGAATTGCGGTGCGATTTTCGGAATGCGACATCGCGCAGCATGGCTGTGCATGGACTTAGCTTGTTCCACACCATATAAACCGAAATATCGAGTTACTTGTCAGAAGAATATTGAACTAACGACACTGTAGAGGTTCATTGAAATATTTGGCTTTCAACCGAAGCACTCGCTACCAGCAATCCCATTTGTAGGATCCTCACTCACCGGCGCCGGCTCGCGACACGTCAGCCGCAAGGATCGCCGCCATTACTCAATCCAGAATCCACTACGCGATGTATTTGTTCGTCAGAACTTTCTTATAAAGGGGGTGACGCTTTTTCTGGTATCGATATCAAAACTTGATTAAATAACGTATTTTGGACGATTAAATACAAATAAAATAAATTAATTAAAAATGTTTTAAAAGTGTTTTGATCAAATGTAACCCTGTACTTCCCTCCGCCTACGCACCATTCTATGATCAAGGTTTTAATAACATCGACATTTTAGTGATACAATAATCACTGCGTCCAGTTTGTGATAAGATAACCCCCGCGCACCGTTAAAGGCTACGCCCGGTCGCGGGTACAACTACATAGTCCGCATAATAGTGTAGAAACTTTGCAAGTTTTTATATTTAGCCATTTAACAATTTTGGAGTATTAAAATATTAGGACAAAAGCTATATAAGGAACAAAAAGACGACCTATATACTCCACTTTGATGTAACATTATTCGAAATTTTATCACCAATCACATAAACCGAACAAAATTATAAGCGCTTTGCATGGGGAAAGACATAACAGTTTAATCCGTGTAGTCCTAATATAGTTGATCACTATTTATCGCCCGTATCGACTAATATGTGCTAATATGGAGCTACAACGTTTAGCCACTAAGCCGGATTAGCTTAGCGGAAACTATCGCTAGTTATAGTAAAGCGACATGCATCCGTGATAATTTGTAAACATTCATTGATTAGAATCATGTACATGTTGTCTGGGTCAATACGAAAACTAGAAGTTCCGGTTCAGTTAAATTATTGATACGAATGATCGCTTATTAATTTTGACCGTAGTATTAATATGTTAATATTGCATATATTATGCGTTAACAGCATACATTTTGTTTTAATGTATCAGAGGACATGTTTATCGACTGCAATATTAAGTTTGTGGGTTAACGTTTTAAAATGATTGATTGACTAAGACTCATCATCAACCTAGAATAAAGAAAATCGGTTGGCAAACTCAGTACCTATATGGTCAACTTTTTTAACTTTGCCTATTTAGATCTTGACTAGCGGACCAGGCAGAGTTCGTCCTGTTCGGAGAAGCTGCGCCACATTAAATATGTTATCTTAAATATTACATTTTTTTCAAAACATTTAATTTTTTTAAATTTTGCCATTCAAGCGATTTCCCACTGTCTACAGCTATGGACTAAATTATTTAATGCTCCGACAGCAGCGCTACCTATATCGGGTCCAATTGAGTTTTTAAACCGCCCAGGAACCTGAAACAACCTTGAAATAGGCACGCAAAATTTCATCAAAATTGGTCCAGCCGTTTAGGAGGAGTTAGGTGACAACATGTACAGAAGAATTATGTAAAGCCTATTGATGGCCAACGAATATTAATTCACATACAAACACAACTCACCGGCGCGGGCAGGGGACGACGTAATAATCCACGCTTCTTATTGGTCGTCATATAATCGATCAATCAAAGCGTGGCGGATACATCACTATCCCTAGTAACGACCAATGACAATCAATTAAAGCAGTATTTTTAAACTTCTATTTGTCGTGTGAGGGGAAGTGCTATGAGCAGTCAATAGGCTTCATAGTCTTTGTCATCATAGTACCTACCTATAATGTTTATAGTATTTTTACATTCATTGCATGAACATATTTTGCGTGCAACTAAATTGGGTCGAAATATCGGCATATAGAAAACGCTTATCGTGAGTACCCGGTACACGTTAAAAATGTGTGTTTTCGACAACGTTATTTTACAAACATAAACTAGATTTAGCATGTGTAACGTGTCTAGTTTAATTCAAGTTTTTTTATTACTAGTTTATTGTAGGTTCGCCAAAAATTGTTTGGTCTTTAAAAACCTGGTATATACTTTGATCAACTCTGTAGGATCACCTACAGAGTAACTATACTAACCGACTAACATATACTAACCGACTAACCTATCAAGGTTAGTCGATTAGTATAGTTGATCGAAGCACTCTTACAATGAATACGAATAGATAAATATATAATAGCCTCATACATACATATCTTTCTAAAATCGGCCTTGTGGTTTTTGAGTTACGATCAAACATCCATGCAACCATACATTGGCTGAGTATCAGTACCCTTCCTTGGCTGTTCCGCAGTCAGGTATAAAAGTCTACTTGCTTTATTTCATCGATTAGTATGGAGATTTAATTATTTCCTTTAAGACCTATCAGTGACATTAAAAGCGGAACATTGTTAAGAGTTTGCTGTAGATTTTTTGTACGTCACGTTTAGTATTGCCATATATTAGATGTGAAAAAATGGGACTGCATCTTTCTGCGTCCTTATAGCATGTTAATCAGACCACGATATACTACTCAAATAAATAAAAAAAACTATTTTTTAATCAAAGTATTTCTTAAATTTTTAATGCGGTCTAATAATAAAATATCTAAATATTGGTCTAAACTAATAATAGTCGACCAACGTTTTAAGTCGTTTTAAATATGCTTGGTGAAGGTGTCGCTATACAAGATGTGAAAATATCAGTGATTCGTAGGATAGAGCCATGTGACAGACGGACGGATGGACAGACAGCGGAGTCTCGTGAATAGTTTTCCGTTGGCACCCTTTGGGAACGGAATCCTTAATAAGAATGTCCTACAGAAAACGCGATGTCTTGCAACCCTACCCGTATACGCGGCGACCACCAGGCGTCGTGTGTCACAAAGAGGAAAGTATTTCTCATTTGCCGGAGAGGGAAAAACAACAAGAACGCCGCACGTCCCGCCCTCAATCTCCTTTCGTTCGTGGACAAAGAATATTATTTCAATTAAGCCATCCGCAACGGGAAACGTGACGGGATTCGAATAATCCCCTGTTTTGTTTGAAATAGTTTTTTTTTGGTAACATTCTATTCTTATTACGAAAGGTCCGGCCGTCCTTATAAAAGCAACGCAATATGGTGGGACCACAAATCCTCTAATGGCTGGAACCGCTGTTTAATATAATTTTATTGTGACCCGTTATTGATTTTTGTTTTTCTAATAAATACTAAAACCAACGAGGATCGACCCATGCGTAGGTATATTGCGTTAGTCAAAACGTTTAAGTCTATTTTATCATCGACCCAACTTTACTGCCTTTACTGTTGGGCTAAGCTTAAGTTTACTCTCAATATAAATTAAACAATATTTGTTTCTTCTGAATTTGATCTATTGTACTTGTGAATGTCTAAGCCCTTTTTATAGCCTATTTTTAATCTTAAGTATCTCCATCCTCCAATGTTCGGTTTATTATCAGAATCGCAATTCTGATAATGGCCGACCTAACTAGATCTAACTTATAAGTGTATTATGTTTTCATACCATCTATAAGGCCTCTAATAAGATTTAACCACTGCTAATAATGCTATCTAACCCTCTAAAGCACGGAAGCGCGCATGAATTTTGCCACCAATTGACTTTGTTTTACTTGGTCGAACGTACAGGATCTACACAAGTTGAGAAATTAATTTAATCTCAACTCTGTAAGTGATAATTTGGACAAATGAACCCAATCGGCCCGGTCCGATAACCAGACACCATAAATGTTGGGTCATAACCTACGACCGACTCCCCTCTGATCTGTTATTTATGACGTTAACGACCCTTTATTGACTCGATATGGGAACCCAGTTCCGGGTTGTAACATAATGCCTCCGCTGGTTGTAAATTTGCCGCTTAATAACTATGATTATATTTTGGTAATAAGTGAACCACTTTGAATTTCGGCCTCCCCATAGTTGATCTAAAGTCTTAGTTCAAATTACAGGCACGCAAGCACCTCTAATTATTGGAAAATTTCGTAAGTGGTTTTCAATAGCAAGGGTGTGTAACTAAAATAAGTTCCAATTAAAGCTGCACTCCTATCGCGCATAAGAAAATAAATGTACAAATCTTTACTTAAAAAAGGCCACATTGGGACGAAGCTCATTCGACATAACCTACGTATGTGAAGAAAAAATTGCATTTAAAAAAACTAGGAGGAGGAGTCTTTTGGCAGGAGCTGACTACAGATCGAACTAAATAGGTTCCCAAAAGAGTAATTCTGAAAGTTATTTATAAGCTAAGCATTGCGAACTTTTTTTTTTTGTGAACTGGCTGAAAATTTAAAACTACATTTTTGTTAAATTTAACCTATTGTGAAAACAAGCACATTTTTTATAAAAATATAGTTATTTTGAGACAAGGACAAACTTAAATTTTACTTATTTACTTTATCTTCATTCCTTAAATTAAATATCTTAAAGGCAGCAATTTGTGCAAATAAAATATAACTGGAAAGTGTCGGACCGCGTCTCGGATAGGAATTTTAAAAGAAAATTGCAAATTCCCAGGCTTGAAACACGAGCGCCAATCAATTTAGTGTATGAATATTAAAGCGTTTTATTTTCTTCGTAACCATGGCCTCGGTTCAGGGTGTATCATAATAATTAATGCTAAGTGTATGCTGTCGGTGGTATAAATTTCCTAGAAATTAAATGCTTTGAAGGAAGTTTAAAGTTTAAAGTTTTTTTTAGGTATTACAAGCCGTTGTGGATTTTAGTCTTAGTCCATGATAGTCCTTGACCCTCTTCCTCCTGGATGAGCATATGAATAGCCATCAAAAGCCAATAGCCAATATCAATCAATGGCAAAGAAAGTTTTAGGCGCTGAAGAAGAATGGGAAGAACATTCTTGTCCTTAATTATTGGAAGTGTCCATGTGTTAATAAATAAAGATAAGAAAGTTCTTAAAGGCTAGCAACCTAGCCTCATGCTCGCATCCTAATGAGCTGGTACCCCTGAGAATTAGCGTTACAATTCTCAAAAACGCGATGCTTAAAATCTTTTTCAAAGTTTTCCGGTACCTTAGGAGAGGTATCGGAGTATGGATTTCAACCCATTAAAATTTTCTCTCGAACCCTCTTGGAGGGAGAGTTATCTTCCCTTACTTCTTCACTCTTCCCGAGATTTTTGGAATGGGATCGAGTCCCCCACTATTGTCGCTCGGACCCTACAAGACTCATTTTAGCCGCCTTTTACGACAGGCAGGGATTGCCGTAGCACTATTCTATTATTGTCTCACGCCTCACCTAGGAAAATTTATCTTGTTTTTTTTTACCTTTTACCTTAAAAACAGATCACGTCATATAACGGTTATACTGGTATATGCTAGAAATACTCATATGTATGCCTACAATGCCTCTGCAGGCGTCAGCGTTAACCATAAAAGTATTAAGTAACCAAATAAAGACAAAATAATCGTGACGAAGTTTGGAAATACTTTTCTGAAAAATCTAAATCCCTTTGAGCTCGATACACGTATGGTATGTCCAAATCCTCTCCAGTCATAAACTTTGTCCGCTCCTGGCGATTGCTAGTTTGAATCTGTCTTCCAATCTATCACTGTGTTCTGTGTTCTAATGCCCTTCGATAGTTCGTCTCCAGTATCCATTGTTTTGTTCACATGTCTTAGAATATACGATAAAAACCGAATCCTCATGTCATGAACAAAATATTATCATTGGCACTGTTTTAATCTTGATTGCTGATTGCTTGATTGATATGCATAAGCATACGTTGATTAACATTGAATAATACTCTAGATCTGGTTTCAATTCAAGACAAAATTTCTAATTCCACTATTATTTAATTATTCCTTTTTTATTTTATTTTAAATACGTATGATCAAATATTTGTCGGGATAAACCACTTTTGGCAGTGAAGTCCTTCTTCTTGTATGTATGATGCAAAGTAGTATAAAATCCTCACTCGGGCACCGTTGCGAACTATAACCAGATCTAATAATTCTCAATTTGAAAGGATTGTCATGCCGGGTGGTCGAAAAGTAAATCGGCTGTTATTGAATGTAAAAATATACGTTACAGGCTTTTTCTACATGAGTTTTATATTCCAAGTCAGTTTTATGTTTCCTCTGTGTGTAGTGTTCCTTTTGGTAGAATGCCATTTCGTATCAATCGTCTATTTCATCATTCGTATGTAGGTAGAGGCGAGAATGACGTAAAGGCGAGAGAGACCAAAGCAACCAAACTATGTATGTAAATGACGCGTAATGAAAATAATGAAATTTAGATGAAAATCAGATGTCCATAATTTCAAGGAGAATTATTTGACTATATTAATTTATTTCTTTTCAATATAATATACTACACGCTTGCATCATTATATATGTGTGATATGCTCTCTTTTACTTGCTTAGTTTACAAAAAAAAACCGTATTTAAAAGAAACTGTTATATTAACTATTTTTTTTATTTAACACCGTTTATTTTTAATAATCATTTACTGTTACCGTTATAATGAACAGTCTATAAATAATTAACATCCATGAATGAATAGCAATCATACAAAAGCATACAACCAAGTTGGTGACCTCCGGTATAAAACAAATCGTCTACGTTTGCTCTACATTCAAGACCAAAACCAAGAGAACCATTCAGTCGCACACTGTTTAACAAACATTTACCTGACTATTCAGAGCCGTGCGTAAATCATTCGCACACGTGTCTAAACCACATTTCAGTTGACTGTAAATTTAATACAGCCCGCTCCTACGGCCTCCGTCGAGTACTCCCCGTGCCCATAATATGAATTTACACGTCAATTTCGTAACAAGTTTCTTGATTAAATTACAGTGAATTACCGAAGCGGAAACTCGATTTGCGACTTTGAAGTCGGTCTTTGAATGTCGTTCAGTAATGACGTACAGAATGTATGTGTCTTAATATAACTTTACAATGAGTATAAAAACTGAGCTGATGAGTATCGGGCTACGCACATAGGGTTCCCCGGCTTTCGCCACCATATTAGGTCGCAGACATTTCGGAAACAAAATAAAAAATCATTGTATCAAATATGGTTTTTACACGCCCGCAATATTTTTTTCAAGATTTTAGCTATGTGATTTCCTTATAATAATGTTTTTGTTATAGGGTATACTGAGATAGCCGGCTTTCTTGTAAATCGTCACGAGAGCAAATTCTCATTAAAACGAGACACAGCTTTATTCGCAAGAGGCGCGGGAACTCAAAGCCCTAGGCAAATTAAAAGCAGTGTACCAAGTAGAACTATGGGGAATAAACCGAATTTCTCGACGGCGTTGCCTAACCGAAATTGAATTATACGAACTCGGATTTTATATCTATTAGGGAAACGTACAACGGTCCCGGGGGGCAGGATTTAGATACCGATAACTTTCTCATTTCCTCCTAGCGACGGCGTACGTTACTAACACGTTATGTACAAGTATAAATAGAAAATTTATAAAACACCCAAAATCTCTGTTACTGTTTCTGCTCCATCATCAGACTAGTATGATAAGGTACTATTTATGTATAGTTTAGTCACGAAGACCGCTCCAACGAGTCCAAACACGACACTCTTTGTGTTAGTTGGTGAGGATTTAGATATCCTGCTATCCTCAGTGATGCTGCAGCATCAGGACAAAGTTTCGTTTTTGCAATTTTAGTGAAGTAACAGGATATCAAGTTTCGAATCGATCGGATCGGTAATTGTTCTTATCGCACATTGCTCATCGACTAGAATAGAGGCTCCTTTCATCATTTTTAACTGATTTCGAAAAAGGAGGAGGTTCTATGTTCGGCTGTATATATCTTTTTATCAGCTACGTTGCTAAAAACATACACAGATACGCAGACACAAATACACGACGATATATAATAACCCTATTTTTTCTTCAGGGATTAAATACTCGGCTCCTTCACGAAACACCCTCCAGGGCCGCAGTCGGCGGTGAGATTGAGCCATCAATCTACACCTGACGCGCCGCTCACGCGTTTATTGGGCTGTATTTTAAAGAGTCTCCTCTGGCCGTCCCTTTACACACACACGTTAACGTACTTTTCACCATATCGTGTTACACACAGAAGTGTTGTTATGTATTAGAACCGCGCATAGTCCAGAGGCTTGAGTAAATCGTATACAGTCTGTAAAGTTAAGCATAAGTTAAGGGTGGTCGAAGCGGTAAACATTTTGTGAATCTGGAGACTTTACAATTACACATTTTAAACGTATAATAAGATCTCTTGATAAGACTGTTTGCATTTTTTGAATCAATTATTTAGATTGTGGATTTGGCGAATTGATTACTAATGCTACAGACTCATCAAGTCTGTCTCGAAGAACACAGCTCTGCGTTCTGTGCTCTGTCTAATCGATCTCTAGTTTTTATATATACCAAAGAACCAATCGCTTGGGGAGAGACAAATAAATATTGTGCCAAGATGTGTGAAGTTAATTAACCATTAGCAATTTGTTTAATAAGTCCATGTTAGCTCTTACAACCATGGAAGCCGTCATGCTACCAGCGTAAGATTTACTGCTTCGCAAATTTGTACGGGAGGAACTTATAAGCTACTGAAGATTTGTGGATCGGATTTGTATGCACACACCCGAGGCAGTGTTACAAGTGCTCGCTCCAGTGCAAACTTCTTACATGTTACTTGGAAACTACACGCGTTTATTAGAAAACTATATTGGACGTCAGTAATATACTCCCGAGAGGATATTTAGTTTGAATGTAAGTTAAGCTATGAGTTAATGCTCTGGGCGTCGTCGGTGAATCCAATAGGTATACAATGAAATCCTGTTCCAATTTGATTTGTGACATTTTAGCGTTTATTGTTTTGACTGCCGCCACTTGACGTCCACGCAGAACTAATAAACATGTGTTGTAAGTATCGACGATCGACGAATATGAAAAGATAATTTTGCAGGCACAAACATAGATATGCATGATTTAATCATTGGTGTTTATCATGACCGTTTAACTGAAAGAATTCATGTTTTCATTCGCCTTTGGACATAAACAATCTCTCCTAGTTTACGCATCCTTGAAGGATTCCATCTGTATGAATGAATGCTTAGCACTGTCTTCTTCAGGTCGTCAGTTCACCTGGTCGCCACTGGCATCCATACTAATATTATGAATGCCAAAGTAACTCTTTCTGTTTGTTACGCGTAATGAAACAACATGGAGATAGTTTCAAGTAAGGGGTTCAAGGTTTCAAATAAGTAACCTATGTTCAATAGGCTATTTTTATTTCCAATACCAACCAGTCGGAAGTCAAGTGGGAGAGGGCAAAGCCGCGAGAGGGAAGCTCGTAAGTTTTATAAAACTTATCAGCTACAAAATGTCGATGAAGATTTTGATCTGAGCTAAGAGCCAGCTTTGTACATATAATTTAAATGCGCGTTTTGTATCTGAAAGAATCCTGGGGGCTCTAGAAACTACATAATTCATTCAACTCAATCTGTGACTTTGTGGCTTAACAGCGCCGTTTATGTTCTGACTGTACGTTATGAGACGCGGTTGAGATTAATGTTAACACTGTCCATATTCTCCAGGAACTTTATATTATGGAGATATGTTTAGTATCGCGTATTGTCGAAATTTCATCGATATGTGATGATCATGCGGATACAGTCCACACTTTTTTTCAATTAATTATGTAAGATTTTTTTACTACAATATAGCTTATATTTTTTTAATATTCTGCCGTGTATAACATTAAAGCATTATATCAAGGCCGCGTAGACCTTGATATAATGCTTTTATTAATGGTCAAAGTCTTTTGTATTGGAAATATCCTGTTGAGGTGTCTCTGTCGAGGTATTCTCGAGTACTGTGCTTCAAAGCGTCGCTGCTGTCTGTGGGATCTGGGTCACCTTGCCCCGACGGGAACGGGCATATATCGTAAATCCTATCTCTCGTTTCAAAACCGACGTAGCATTAGCAACTCCTGTGATGTGGTCGTATGTTCATAATATATGCAGGTGTTTTTTGCTCACTTTTATGTCACAGTACTCTGAGCGAAGTAACTTTTATTCACCGTTTTAATAATTTCCTATTAAAAGGGTTCAATTTATATTACTCAGTCGTACGATCGTCAAACAAATATTAATAAAAGTTTTTTTGAAATCGATTAATAATCTGATACGTAAAATCAAATTTATGCGACACAGTTTGTCAGTTCGCGAACGAATATGAAAGCGGTTTTACCTTTGATGTGGTTAAGCTCACCGAGTATGCCATACCGTTACATTGATTGTTGGAATTGAAAATGTAAGCATTCACATTATGCATTTATATAGGTGCTTATGAGTGAACTCTACTTATTAAAACTATACTAACTGGCCTATGCCATAGTATATGACCTGTGTATGTACTGAACATTGACAGATGAGCCTCTTAATGCATTTTGCTCGAAAAAATCTTAATTCATAGTTTAATGTGTAACTAACACAAACAGTTTGTATTTCTTCCTTATTATGATTGCAATTGCAATATTTATGTTACATTTCTTCTAAATTAATCTTAAGAAATAGTGTCCTAAATTTAAAATGTGTATCTGTCTGTGGCATCGTAGCTTAACGGTTGAACCGATCCGTAATCCGGTAAGGGTCTCATTTACTATTCGGACCCACGAAACCCAAAAAATATAAAAAATCTAACAAGTAAATGCAAAACAGCATTAAATATAAAGCGTAAAATATATCAAAGATAAAATAAAGATATATCACATTACAATAGAAACGGCTTCGTAAACCTTCAATTGTATGGTAGGTTAGTTAACTTTGACTTATCGGGGTTAATTAAGATCATAATATATATTAATCCATGTTCTAAACCATATCATGTACTCGTATGCTAAATTTCATCTAAAACCGTTCCGATAGTTTTGCATGAAAGATTAAAAAACATACATCCATACGAACAAATTTTCGCATTTATAATGTTAGTAGGATAAGTTAGTAAGATTTGTGTTCGTTTCGTTATCATTTCAACATCTATAAAGCATAAAACCAATCTATTGGAGCGTACGCCGAGCCAAACTAGATCAAAGGTATGATCGGTTCGATACACTTAGTCCGTTTTCAGATGAAATGGCGCAGTTAAATTTGAATTGAACGTCCCCAGAACAGGTATCCGTCTCCGCTCGTTCGATCGTGCGGTTTGATCTGAAACCCGCTTTGAACTTCAGAGTATCTGCTAATGGAAATAATTCAAGATGGAACCTGGAATATATGAGGTTCGACTGAAAGATTTGGGGGTCAGCCTTGAATTTCATATGCCACGTGTAATTTAAGGCTGTATCACATGTTGTATGTACTTGTACATATATATTGCTAACTCTGTAACCCAATTATCAACTATCGACTGGTTCTTGTTTCATTGCAAAATGAAGTTAAAAATCAACTATTATATATTCAACTCATTTGTGACGTCACGAATCTTATAACTCTTTTCTCCCGTTCATGTAATGTCACATTTGAGCGACTCCTTTATATCCTTGTACCCTGTAATTAGGTACCTTAATCACGGTAACGTAAGTTAGGTACATATAACAAAGAAGAAAGTTGAGCAGAACAAATAATGCCCTATAGAAACGAAAATCGACATCAATCTAGCCCAATAGGCGACGATCATCAAAATTGATCGAATCAATCGAACCAATCGTGTACGTTTTAGCGCAGTCGACGTCAAAACGAGAAATCAGCATTGTGCTTTTACACCGAGCTTATGATACTAATATTGACTCCGATTTACAGTCAGAAACATAGTCAGAAACAGAGACCGGTGGGGCTCTAGCTTTATTCGACGTATTCGGTAGTTGCTAAGTGCATTTCAAGAGGTCTTGGCCTGAATAAGGCCAGCTGTCACTCCCCGGTGATTCCGTAAGACGACAGACGGAAAGCCATTTACATGCTCTTAGTGAGCCAATTTACCAGTCAAGATGTGCATTTAGACGTTACGTTACGTGTTCTATTGTATAATTAATTCGTTGGTGGTAAGGTCCCATCGTGTGACCCGACTGGCTAGCGACCACCTTCAGGTTAATAGCGATTGTCGTGTTCGGTAGTGCCAGAGTGAGAGCCAGAGCCCCTTTTTGCACCCTTCTCATCCTTTATATCCCATCCCACATTTTGTCCCTTTTAAGCCACAATTTGCGAATCCTCTGGTGTTGCAATGTGGTGGTTGTACCGGGTCGCGGTAGACTATGGCCTAATCCTTCTCATTCCGGGAGGAGACCCGAGCTCAGCAATGGGGCAGTAATGGGTTGATGATGATGTATCGTCGTATTTTTATTTTCTCCACTGTTGAAAGTGTTTAATAATTAAGGATTTTATAGAAGTGTACATGTAATTGAAGGTACCATCTAAATTATCACTGTGTGAAAATAATATTTGCACGCTAGTTGCACTGGCAAAATATGCTTGTTACGAGATTTATTATTTCAGTTCCAGCTGATATGTACAAATGTTTAAGGAAGTAAATATATCATTCATTCACTATCGGCTTTTTTATCATATAGCAAGTGACATATCTTGTAATACATACATAAATTTAGAAAAGTCAAACATGTGCGCTTAGTATTCGAACCGTGATCCCTGGATTGCGAAAACAATAAATAACTGCTATAAGTCACACTTTGTATAAGTGAAGAAAATTCTCAACGGGAACTTACGCCGAGTAAGGCTCTCAAGTAGAAGCAATACACAAATGAAGCGGTCTTTTGCATTTGCTTCGAATAATTGGCCCGGGAGTGTTCTGCGGGAGATGTCTGACGTGCCACGGGGCTGGACGTCACTCCCGGAGGAGTTAAGACGACAGACGGGTAGCTATTTACGTAGACTTAGCCAGTCAAGTTGCCAATTTACCGACTGACAAAATGACTGACTGAAGTGAAATGAAAATAACCGAGCTTAAGTGTGTTCAAAAATATTTGCGCATCGAGTTGAGGGTTCAATAAAATAATATGTATAGGACTCTCGGTCGATTAGGTACAGGTCCATTTAAGGTTTGCATCAGTCACATAAAAAAACATTAATTTCATTGATTTTAATATGTAGATAGAATTTCTGGAACGGTGGTTACGAAGAGTGGTCGAGGGTGTTAGCTATGATTCGAGAAAATTTGTCTAACCGTTTGAAGATCATCAGCTCGTTTCTAGTTGATTGAGTAGCTACAATTGGTCCGATCGATTCAAAATTTGGTATTCTGTTTCTACAATGATTGACCTGGTGCTGCAAAATCACTTGGGATCTGCAGGATGCCAATTCCTAACCTCACGTCACCTCGCAGCAGAATCGTGTCGTCATGTTTGGAATTTTGGAAAATGGTTTCAATTAATTGATTTAAGATATATAGTAGTGATTGTCCAATATATTTCCTACTCCAGTAGGAAATATGAGACTTATTAGATATTTTTAATGTCGGAGAATTTTATATTTATACTTGTGGGCGTTAAACTTTGTCCCTCAACAATGGCTCTACTTGTGAACAACAACAACAACGAATTACTCGTGCGTTAGAAGAGGTTTTGTCTATGGATCTCGATTTAGTATCTGTGTTTGTTTTGTCCGGGGACAAACGGCGTGTATATCCTAGTTGTGTGCTTGAAAAATGGCCATTCGAACAATTGCTATAGGGAAGTGCAAATTGACTGCCGCGGACTATACTTACTATTTTTCGATTTAATAGTTTTTGGGTTCCGTTTCGCTGCATAAGAATCAATTATTATAAATTTAGCTGGCTAGCTCAGGGTGAAATCTACCATGTAGCCACGTGTTTAGGTAATGCGCTCGAAGATTTGGTCTTCCCATCCTTGAAGTCTTGAATTATCTATCCATCCATTACATCTTGATCATTTGTACAGATGGTTACATTAATTCTTAGTATTGATTTGTGTAGTATATCGTTGTCTGATTGGCCTGCTGGTAGAATACAGGTAACTAAATCGTCGCCCTGAATATAATAATATCCACTGTCTACTACACATTTCAATCCTTGCATAAACAATATATATCATTCAATAAATGTATAATTCAAATTGTTCTAGCCGCCAGTGCTTCGTACAGAGTCGGTACTATACTCCCCTATTATTGTTAAGGTTACGACTTCGGATAAACGTCAACTTCGCTTGAATTTAGAGCGCCACCTAGCGCTCCGTTTTATTAGCCAGTTTTGCATAAATTACGCAAGGCTCCAATATATTCTGTAAATGGCTTTTTCTAGGGTATTACATTCAGGAAACCAATATTCAGCGGAATGAATGGCATCACTTGCCACACTTTCCTATTGTAGGTAATACTCAATGACCGTCAATGAATTTGTCCCTATATATATATTTTAAGTTTCGTTCCTCTGTATTCTCGTGCGCTTTTATCGCTCGTGGCGCAAGGATATGGAGTTCTCTAAAAACAGGCGCGAAAACATGATGGATCAATCCAACTAACAAATAGTTTTTGACTGACCTCGGGAAGGCTTTCTATTTTATTTTAATTGGTCTCAGTTAGAGATATTCTTTTGCTATCTGTTTCTCTTTACCGAGAAAACAACAGAGTTCCATTGTATATTTCTGTAACATAAGTCACATCCACATTTTTCTGCTTCAATCTCTCAAATGCAATTGGATTTGTTCAATATATAAAAGTAAAACAAACAGCGTAATACAGCAGTGCGTGGTGTCGCAGTAAATTGGAGCGTAGGTGACATTTATACGCAGTCGCATCCCTTACAATAACGTCGCCGCTGCGATATCGTGCCCATTCGTTCTTGTTCCGGGGTGGTTGGTTGCAGCTTCGCGCTTGTATTTTCATTACGTTAAATCGCTGTCTTTTTTCGTGTAAAATAACTTGAGGCATCCATTCAAGTCGTGTTGGCTGAGAGTCAGAATGCCTCTTCAGACTTCTTTTCTTAACGCCTGTGGGTTCTTAAATAACTTTATAACCAATGGCATGGACATGGATTGTAAATCCCATCTTTGAGCGTCTAGTAATACTTTGGCGTTGCAAATAAGCGTCGTTGACTATGTACTTACCATCGCCTATAAAAGGAAGCCGTCATCATCAAACATGTAGCCCTTATGCGTCTTAGTTAGACTCATTCATGAAAAAATCTAAGTTTCGTAAAGCAGCGAAGTCTGTTGTGTGTGTGTGAGGCCATGACATCACCTGAT
>DWNK01000025.1:0-17755 GCA_018250315.1 Hyalothyrus neleus pemphigargyra | reverse complement strand
AACAGAACGATGCGTCCGTGACCTAATCTTTTTCATCGGATATGCTGCCTTGACACTGTCGTACAATATCAGCTAATGCGGATAGGTAAAGGTCAATACTGCAATAAAAACCAAAATTTAGAAAACCGGTTTTATGGGATTCTACGTAGACTAGACTTTTAGACATTAAAAAGCTTCAGCTAAATATAATCTGGTGGTCAATTACGATTTAAGAACGAATTTCTGTCAAATATATCTCTCAAACAAAGACGAAACTATAGACATAGTATACAAAGTCTAGACGAAACAATATTTTTTACATAAATGCTGTCAAAAATCTTATGTTATTTTAAATTCCACATTTTAAAATACACAGATTATAAAGCCTAGTCTTTGTTAAAATATAATAAACACTTGTTTTTACCAATTTTACATATCACTGTCAAAATAAAATCGCCAACAAAAAGTAATTAATAGTCATTAGTCATTTGGATGTTGCTGAAAATATAGATGAGTTTTGAAATATGTGAATTCTCTGACTGGTGTAAATTTGAATTCTGTACAATAATATTAGAAAACACAAGCTTTAAAACAGATACATAGACTAAGAAACTTACGTTACAGGCTTACAAGTTATAATTAGCTAAGTCAAAACCTTAAAACACAAGAAATGGATTCTATATTTGATTTTTTATTAAATCCACCTTTATAAATTAAAGGTACGATACCGTATTATTGGCCATCCATAACTATAGTCTCACAATGAAAGTTCCTTCTGCCTTATTTTGCAGCCGATGTCTTTTAAAAACTTATCTTAGCTAATTTTTTAACCTAACCTAACCTAAAACTTATCTTAAATAACTAACTTAACATTTATTGAAAAAAGATTAGTTAGACTGTTTTCTTACACATCTTCCTAATCTTGGAGATACAACAGTTACTAATGCTAGTAGATGGAATTAGGACTTGTCCAGAGAAAGTATTAAAACCGTATCTTTATTATCAAGAGCCTTGAAATCCGTACTACTAATGAATGTTTATTTGTAGTATGAGGTTTTTTCACGTTTTCCCTTTATGGCAACGGAATGTCTAACGGTTTATTCATTAACATTCTGAACAGCTTTTACGTTAATGACATGCTGAATTCTGAAAGGGTACTGTGGATTTTTTTGTTCTTCTATTTCGTCAGTTGAAATTTTATCTAGTTTTTGCCGTGAATAATATTAAAATTTTACGTCCTTGTGACGAAATTAAAATAACTTAGAATTTAAAAGAAAGGTCTAATCTTTATTTTATAATCGTTAATATTCTTGTTAGAGGTATACAAGCTTTACATCCTAGTCAAGATCTAACTAATTCTAGATCTTCCAACACTGTTTTTTAGTGTGTTGTGCATTAAGCAACAATATTCCAAGAATCCATAAAACCACAAATCACGTTTGGAGGCAAAGGTACGCGTAGGAAACACGAATGCGTTTGAATAAAGAATAATTGGTTCAAGTAGAGGATGTTGGTAACAGGAACGATAATGAAAGGTTCAGCTAGTCTGTCGACATTAAAAAATTATACAATATCCTGCGTATGTACTTGGTATCCTATAACAGCAAAAGTTTACATTCTTATTTATTACCAACTCCAAATAAAACACGAGAAATACATAAGGTACGATAATGCACTTCAGATCAGAATTATGCTGCTCTAGACCTGAGGTTCTCCTTAGACATTATGGTTACAGCATTTCGTAGATGAGTTGTGGCAACCACGAAAACGTGTCGTTGCGACGTGGTTGCATTTTGACTAGTGATATTTGTTGGTTGCGATTTGGTTAGTATCATCCACATTGTTGAATTAAAGTGCTAAATGTGGTCCGTACGAATAAAACTACATTTTTTCACACAAATTTGCAATTTAGTTTGTCATTCTGGAGTGGTTTTAATGTGGTGTGGTTGTGGTCTGAGTCCTGTTATCAAATTTAGTAGGATTTTATGCACTTAATGGATGCGTCAAACTAAAACAGTGAATACCAAGATTTAACAAATGTTCAGGTGCTCACATGATCATTACAATTTATAAGTTGTTACGTCAAATCGATCTTGGTGATGACGGGCGTTGAATGAATGAATTGAAATGAAAAAGAAATATAACTGTGCATATGGTAAGAAACTAACTAACTTTTGATTGCACAGCGAAATGAAAGCGACTTTATAGATCACGCGTGCGACGTTTCATTGATATTTGCGTCAATGTAACGTTGCAAACGTTATTCTTCTCATTGAACTATGGATTTTTGCCATGTCAGTTTTCGACAATCTGTCTTATGACATTCTATTTTTATATGAACTCGGGGAGTATTCAAGTTTATTGCAAGAACTTCGTATTTGATTGAGTCGTTTACTTCGATAGTAGCTGGCCCATGTTCCTGTTCTGCACTAATATTTACTGGTAATGGGACTATGGGTACTATGGGAACCTATAGTGTGACCTGACTCTCTAACAACCACTCTCAGGCTGAAGTCTACCATCAATAACGGCGACTTATCGTGTTCTGGTACCGTAGTGGTAGTGGTAGCCTGGGAGCCAGAATACCACTTTCCACTCTTCTCACCGTACGACGTCTCTCTAAAAGCGTTCTGTTGTGAGAGATGCGTAGACGTGAATTATAAATCCCATATTTCCCTTCAAAGCCGACATAGCATTAACACTCGGGTGTTGCAAATGTACATGGGCTCTAAGGAGTAACAAGTTACTAATTAGCCCGACTGCAGGTAAAATTATGTACCTACTTATCATTCTTAAACTTGATCACGGTATGCAGTGTGTAATCCTTTAATATAAGTTGGCCTACGGCTAACTTTACCAAAACTAAAAAGTACCTAGCTACTTCACTTCACAATCGCATCTCTTGCAGAATAGTATAAAGGTTTGGAGTCAAATTCACCTCGCTGTGGTCATTAGGTCATTTAGGAACTCGATAGATTTAAAGCAGTAGTGACATTTTTATATTTAAGCCCAACGAAGAGCTGGGCAGGATACTTGATGGTAAGTAATCATGCAGTCTATGAACATTCAAAGGAAATGGAATGGGATGTGATGGGAAGGATGGAAGGGTGGGACGAGAAAATCTGGCTCTCAGGCGTACTATCAAAAAACGACACGTCGCTATGACCATAGACTCTGGAGTGTGGGTCGCCAGTCAGATTACATGATAGAAACCTTTCCACCAACAAAACTTAGCTTATACTCTCAACGATTATGGCTTGCGAATGTTGCGATAACATAAATGTTAACGCTGACGAATGAATGCGTAAGAGTTTTTTGAACTCACATTTAATTATAGCATATAATAGATCTTATTAACAAAGCCACTTTCGTGAAGGAATTATTCAATGCGGCTGCAGCGCTGAAAATCTGCAACGTAAAACGGTTAAGCGCGAGTCGGGCTTACACACAACGGGGTTCGTACCACTGTACATTATAACACTAAACGAGACCCCGTCACGAGACGCTATAAATTAATTAAACAATAATTTACTAGTTAACAACATTTGGATCAAATGATTTTTTTTAAATATATGTCGTATTAACAATTTAGCGCAAACCCAACTCACACTGGCCGATTTTATCATTAGTTTATTTACTTAGAGTTTGCATTATAGATATACTAATTAGACGCTTGTATGTTTACATAATTAAGATCAATAAAATAAGCCTAAAAACACGATTCTTGCATGTAAGTCTAAGTGTCAACTTATTATTTTACTAAAAACAGCCCTACGATGGACTTTAGGAATCACTGACCTAGACTATCTTAGTAACTGGAACTTACAGAACCCTAAAATCAGCTATTATGCTTATTCCCATTACATGAACTGAATAACGTCCAATTAATAGTTTCAATCAACTTTCGCTTTGGTGTAATAGGAAATAAACGCATATAAAAGTGAAAGAGCCGTACGTGTCGGTACATAAAGCAATCAGAGCAGTTAAAGCGGCATTAACTCCCTAGTTTGTATGTAAACTCGAGAACGATAGTTTGGTCTGCTTCGTTAATACGAAACTGAAAGTTTTGGCCAAAGTTTCAGACATTAAACTCAAACTCAATATTTTTATTCACTATAAGATGTACATACATACTCAATGAACGTCAGTTATTTATACATTTTTTGTTTCTTTCCCTCGGCTTTAGGCACTCTAGAAAATTCAAGTATAGTTGACCGGTTAGTGGAAAAAACTCTCGGCACTCTTTTAAAATCAGTTGGATACTTATTATATTAATATTTGCATTTCCTACGATATATACTATATTTTATATCATCAGTGTAAATAAATATGTGGTGTACAATTATCTGTATTATTGTAACAATACAATAATATTATAAATGTACGAGTATATGAAGTACTTTTGGATACCCGTTCGGAGTTGGGCTTGCTGAAAAGTCAAAATTAATTGTGTTAATAAATAAAATTTTTATTATGCCAAACAAGGAGGCAGGCGACATATCTTATGGCAAGTAGTCACCGCGCACTGGTCACCGACACCAGAGGAGTCGCCAATGTTACGCCTTTGAAGGGAAAGGAGATGGTATGTTATAGGAAGCATGGGAAGGGTGGGAAGAAGGACTCTGGCTCTTAGACGCACTACCGGAAACGCCAAGTCGCGATTGGCTATAGATTCCGGCCTGAGGATGGTCGCTAGCCAGTCAGGTCACACGATGGGACTTTACCATCAGCAAAACCCAAACCTCCTCAAGTTTCGAAAATTTCATATTTATAAATTTAGGCATTTTGGATTAATTTTTACTTTATTCTGCGTCCGACGATGTACAATCAATACCAGTAATTACGAATCAATATCTATCTTCAATGACGTTCTAAATTGCTTCTTTAGCCATTATTTCACAAGCTTCACACCAAATTTTCGCAACCATAAATTGACAGTTGCATCAAATTTTAATTGGTGTTCAAATATCGAAATAAATGAAATCCATTGCAATTAGTAGCCCACTTTAACTTTCAATTGCTGTAATAATTCATATTAAGTTAGTGTTAATGTTAAGTAAGGCCACACATAAGAGAAAAGATTCGGTCGCATCAATTGAACATGTACACACATACGTGTAATCCATCTGTGATCAAATTCAAGGTAAGTCGACTGTTCTGTCATGAAGTTGTTTATACAGGGTGCTGATTTAATAAGCTGCACTGTTTCCACGTATTGTGGCATTGTTTAATTAATTATATACATTACATTAATTATAATGAACAATTATTATCTAAAAACATTACGAACTACTGTTAGTTACTGTTACACGAACGCCGGCCAAGGACGAGTCGTACTTGCACTAAGGGTTCCATAGCACCGATCTATATGTTTTTAACAAAACAATTTTCAAAACAACGTGAAATGTCACTTTTTATTTTTATTATTTGTTGAACTGTTTTACTGTTTGTTGTTTGTATGATCATTTCAAGTTCACCAGATGGACAGACACAGGAGCCATATTGCTTACTAAACTAGGTGGAATGCATACTTGTTTGGTACTTAAAGTAGCAAAGTAATAAACAAAACTTACCTTCCAACTCATACCAGCGGTGTACGGTAGTGTACCTGCGCAAAAAATATATCAAACTACTCCATTATCAACGGTTTAATTCACGCTGTTAACTCATCAACATGCGCACATGCAAGTTACGCCTACCTGCCACATATCAACTTACCCAAAAAAACAGATTATATTGAAAATAATAATTTATAAAGGATTATAAGTCTCAAGAGCTTTGCAATTAGGTGATTGAAACCTATCCATAAGTAATTTATGCTACCATAATTAGCTACCATAATGTAGTTTTTCACGATTAGTGTTGAGACAAAAAAAAATATAGAGATGAGGTTTATAATTTTTAAAAAAATATAGATATTACAATAAAACTGTTTATGTAATTAAGAATTAATGTTTGCTCTGCTTCTGTAACACATCATTTCCAACGAACACTTGGTCTGTGGCCGGGATGAGCACACGGAAATCTTTCTCTTGTCTTAAGTTAGTGTTATTTTACGACACGAGCTTCCACGTGCTTCATCAACGAACTAGTGGGTCTGCGGGTTTTTGCTCGCTCGTACTCAGGTACGACCTCGGTGTTTACTGCTTTCCTTAATGAGTCGTGGGTTCATTTTAGGTCTAAGTATATTATTCGTTATATGACGATGATACATCATGATTATAACGTTGTTAGGTACAGGCCACTGACTTATACTGCGTATTTTTATATTAACGAGGCTAAAAAGCTTCAAAGATTCCCAGTACCTTAAGAATGGTAGCATTTCTAATACGTTTATGGTTCATATTCAAAATGGTACTTTTGATATGGATAGACGAACCATATGTGGGTGTGGATATGTGTGATGTCAGAATTATATCGAATACTTCTGTTGTACCAATTTAAATTAATTAAGTCATATTCGAATGAAAGTTCGTATGCATGTCACTAAATATTGTGTATTGGAAAACTTCGACTCTTGTCAGTCTTAGATAACAAAGCTCCGTTAAATACATCTAAATGAAAACAAATAAAATTTTACTCGCTTAAATATGTTGTAAATTTTACATTTCATTTAGTCAATATAGCAAAGCAATGTATATTCGGTCTTCGAAATCCATCGAATGGTAATGGTGTCGAATGGCGAGCGTGAAATCAAATCAAATCGTCAATCGAATCGCTCTTTGTCCCGGAGCCGGCGGCGGGCGACAATTACAGATTTTATAGGTACCTTTCGTAACAATGGTGTAACGTAAGTTCGTTTCTACGTTGTTGCAAAGCGCTTCCATTTCTTGTTACAACTGTTGTATTTTTTCACATAAGCACTTTATACGAGTGATGTACTCTTCGAAGAGTAAACGTATCATGTATTGGATTATTTACGGAATAATTATTTTGAATTTCATATTAAAAATAAAAATCAGTCATGGTCACCGTGTGTTTTATTATCGTTTATAATCAATGATAAATGGAAAATTTGGAAAAAAAATCAATTAATTAATATATTTATTTGATAAAATTGTAAATAAATGTTCTCATTTAATTTCCTGTTTCATCATCAAACCATTTATAATATGTATATTCATTAAGATGATGACATTAAGCTAAAAACCGACAACAACACCACTACTATAAGTTTGTGAGAAGCTGGGTTTTCTACAGATCAGGTCAAAATGATGATGCAGCATCATAATATAAAATAAGATTACCATGTTCTTACAATATCACTGCAAGTAACAGAATATTAAATTTTAATCCGATCCGGACTTAGTTGTCGTCTGAAACGTCTGAAACCTTTTATTAAATAATATCTCAAAAATCGAAGGAACAATAAATCGTTGTGCACTTAGAATTAATACGTGACCGAGCACTTTCGTAGAGCTTCGTAGCATCGTAGAGTTCTCGGGAGTGTAATGATGCGTTGAAGATATAATGTATTTTCTTCAACTTTTAATCGAATACTTGTAGTCTAAGTAGAAGTAAATAATATTCTACAACGTATAACTTTTCATAGGTCACTTATTTCATTGATTAATTTGAAGAAGTAGTCTGAAGTCTTTAAGTTTAAATGTCACTGAGGTTGAAGACATGTCTTACCTCTAAATCTAAACGGTTGCAACTCAAACTCTATTTTTTTATTTTTAGTAATACTCATGGCAATACCATAGTCTCACCTATTTCCCCTTTATATGGCTTTGTCTCATTTAAGGCCTCATGCATTTCTTTAATTGTCTTTAACAATACGATACCTCTTCGTTTAACCACACGACGCACGGAATTGCAGTGTATAGGTATGAATGTTGAATGCGTAAAAATAAATTTCACGAAAGTTGGTACCTACAACCAAAAAATGTATGCTTATACTAAACAATCTTCCCAGCAAACATTACTATAATCATATTCCTTAAGAGGTCGTACACTTATCTTTATGCCCTCCAGCATGTGGGAACCAGACACGTGAAATACTACTCAGACGCGTTATTACTACTGCCTTAAAACTCTCCTATATTACAAGAAGAGACACTTTAGTAGAGACGGGAACTAGACGTGGAACAAATGGTAGGTGTACGTAAACAGTGAAGCTCATTATTTTATTCCAATCGCCCCTCCGATCTATCTCAGTATCGAAGAGTAAACGACAAGCGATAAAATAATTTTATTGCTGGAGTTCCAAACACACAATTTTATGGGTTTGGTTCAAGAATTTACATCTCCATATTTATGTTGTCGTATGGTTTATAAAATTTTAACATTGTTTTCTTTATACTTAAAGAAAACAAATAAAATATGATAATGTAAGTAAGATATAATTTGAAAGATTTTTATCACCTTTTACGAATTCCTGATTGGCTAGCGATCAATGTTCAGGTCAAGTTGTCATCAACTTATCATGTTACGATAGTACGACTGAGAGCAAGTTTCCCTCTTCCCACTCTGTTGTGGTGTCATTCCATGTGGTATATGACCTCTGGGTTCTCAAAGTATTGTTGCTTCTTGTGACCTCAGCGTCACGTGAGCCACTTCTTGTCTTGACTGGTATGGACATACATACTGAATCGTTTCTTTCCTTCCAAATCCGGCGTAACATTGGCGACCCCCGAGCAATGTTGCAAATGTTAGTAGTTGGCGGTGATTAGTTTCAATCTTCTACAGGCTACCTGATGCCTTTTCGTTAGGCTTATACATGAGTCTATAATATTTTTTCGTCGATAGTTTTAAGTTTTGATGTTTTTGCCGTCAGGTTTTTTGTACTGTACAGATTTCTTAGTCGATTAGCTTATAAATATAATTCAGTTTTCCACGCCCGTAGTGAGAAAACGAGTAGTCCAAGACAGAAAGGCAAAATATTAATATTGTGAAGCGACGGCGAGTCGCCCGTTACTGCTGAGAAAGGACGTGTTTTGTTTGTAAGCCGTAATAATTCCGGTCACTTACACCGGGCGTGCCTCTGAATTTTAACGAATGAAGTGTCCTAATAAAAATAAAATTCGTGACTCGCCATTCGACAAGAAAAATTATAAATTAGGTAGGAGAAAACAGAACATAAAGTTTTTCCTACAAACTCATTTTTTTGCGTTAAGTATAATTAGCAGAGATAAAATTGTTGTTTTTTCGCAGGAGAAGATTAGTCTACCTTAGGACAACAACAACAAAGGCTTCTTGTTGTTTTCATTTTATGTATCCACCCTGATGACTTACAAGGGTCTCGTCCTTTTATGCCGTAGAGCAGTAACAAACGGATATTTAAACTGTTCACGTTGAGTGAGTGGATAACTAGCCACATCAAAACTGAAAAAGGACTGGAATTCCACCCTAAGTCCTATGTAAATGTATTGCTATAGGATTAATTACCGACAACCATGCATCGCACAAGTATAAGAGAACTTGTATAGTAATAATAGCATAGCATAGTAATAAGAGGCATAGCTTTTGTAGATGAAAAATATCAACGTCGTTCGCAGTCGGAAGTTGCATGCGCAGATGGGTAACTACTAGTGGTGAAAATTGCTACGCGTTTCCGTTCGGAGGGCATGATGAGTCGGTCCCGGTTGTTATCGATAGATAGTCAATAAATCCTCGACAAGTCGCTATTGACGGTACACAAAGAGTGTACCGTCAATAACGACTTAGTACAAGTTTTTCTCATTTTCGACTATTCGATCATCGAAAACTACCGATTCCGATTCTTTGATTGGCTGAGATAGTCTCATTCATCGACTTCGAATTTACTTTCTCAGCCAATAAAATAGGTGAAATCGGTAGTCAATACGAAATAGTGTATCGAGCATTTCTTGATTGCAATTCATACTAAGGGTACAGGTCACACGATGGGACCTTACTACCAGCAAATCTACTTGTTCCCAGTGGGTAGGAAATCAGAAATTTACCAACCTTAAACGTGTTTAAACATCGTCACCGGGTGTCAAGTGAGACGAGGCGCGGATAAACTACATTTTCTATCGCCGTTGCCTTTATCGCATGACTTTAACAAACACATACAATACATGATTTATTGCCCACGCTGTACAGGCTGTCGATTTAATTACTTACATCTTAACTGGTGAAACAGACCACGATATTATCCGAATACTACCCGAATCGATAAAAACAATACCTTAATTTTATTAAAATATCCTTTTTATTTTTAAACCAGTGTCATCATTTGTGTTAAAGGTGGTAACCATCACGCATTGTTATAATTAGTTATACATTACATTACATTAATTATAATCTTGATTTAATACAAAATTTATTATAAAGAAATACTATAGCAGGTATACGAGTATATTCGTCTGTCAAACTTTTCTCTTGAGTTCCATAACCAATAGCTTTCCTATTATATTATTAAAACAAATTACTCAGTCATGGTAAATCCTAAGTGAAATCTAATCAGTGTGTGGAATGTAAGTAAATAGTCCGGAAGGGCTCTGGTTATAAGTCGGTATTAGAGGTGCGTATCTAATGAAAATTTAACTCCGACTGAAGGAATCCCAGATACGTGCGAATCACGCGGACCGGGAAACAGGGATTTGATTCACTGCGAACTTAGAGGCGATACGTGATTATTGATTTGCGGATTGAAAATTAATATTACCAACCAATTAGTGAGAGTAAAATTTCAAGATTGTTCCATGCCACGGCTGCCATCTGACGCCGTGAGGTAATCAATAAAGAAGCGCTAAATTTTTATCAAATTTCAAGTAGCAAAGGAGTAGACCTGAAGTTAATTACAGATGCGTTACAGCTCCTTAAGTTAAAATTTGTCGCCTTATAAAAATATGTTGGTGGTAAGGATCATCATACGATCTGTGGGCTAGCGACCACCTCCATGCCGAAGTCTACCGTCAGTAGCAACTTGTCGTATTGCGGTAGGGCTCCTGAGTACCAGATTCCCTCTTACCACCCTTCCCGTGCTGTTGCGGTGCCTTGGTCGGTGTCATCATTCACGGGGCCTGTGGGATTTCAAAACATTGCCACTTTTTGTGAGCTCAGCAAGCTGAGCTTTGTTCCGAGAGGGGTGGATGTGCATAGTAAATCCCATCTTTCCCTTCAAAACCCTCGGACATTGGCGAATCCTTTGGCATTTTAAATATTCATATTCAGTGACTACTTACTATCAAGCAGTCTTCGATTAAGCTTATACATAAAAACGGCTTAGATTCGAACCTGGATCACCGAAATGCAGACCTCAAGTCTTAACTTATGGTCCTTACTTGCAATGTTAGCATTAGCAAGGCGGCAGTGAGACACTTCCCTAATGAAGGACCTCCATTGTGCTTGTTCAGTATTGAACGTTACTGTCCGAATTCAATACACCAACTATTTCTGTTATTGTTCGTAAATTCAATACTGTTATCGGATTTCGAGCACATTGTTTATCGCAGGAACAATGTGGGCCACGGCGCAACTTTTGGTTGCAATAAATCTATTTAGGGCATAAATGTTTTCGATTTCGGTTGCGGGAATATTTTATTTTTGCTCCGTATGATTTCCCTTGGAACGTTTTTAGGAAACTAGTAAAATTACGTTTTAATCACTTCTTAATGCATGTATCAATTATCTACATATATAATGAAACTGTAACTGAGCCACGTCTGTACATTCAATATTTTGTGGAACATCTTACTCTAATTGTCATTATTATTGATGTATGTCGGCATGTTTGTTACCGCATCACGTAAAAACCACTTGACCGATTTTGATAATATTTGGTATGGTGTCAACTAACTAACTTAATAAATATAGAACATTTTTACTCCGGAAAAATGGATAGTTTCTGAGATATAGGAATTACCACTGTAAGATGAGTTCATCAATATGGTCGTATATATTAAAGAGGGTTCAGCCTCTAAAAACACAATTTCAATATTGGGGGTTTACTTTGTAATGTTCATTTAAAATTTAATTAAGTGTTACGCGTGTGTTATGAATATATAAAAAACGTTCCTAAATGAGAGATGGATTAAAATAATATTTTCCTTCCTTAATGATATTGTTATAAGCTATAAACAATTCAACAATTTCAACAAATATTTTGATTATATAAAATACCATTCACAGAAACCAATTCCATTCCACGAGTGTTGTGAAAAACAAAACAATTCGTTCTCACCGGCGGACCACTGATTACGGATCAAATTATTTGTTTTTCACGCGTCGTCACGCGGCGGCGCGTCATGTCATTTACACGGCGTGACGCGTCACTCGCGCGGCGTGACGCGGCACGCGCCAGAGAATAACGTGTTCGCTATAATATTGTGAATGTGATTAAAGTGCTGATATTTCGCTCAAACTATTAATTTACCAAAAAGCGCTATCATTCTGCTACTGCATAAATAAACCCGGCGTCCATTTGTTTATTATTGTCACGGTTAACTTATTGTACTTAATTGCCTATTCCTATGCCGGTACTCTGTTTCATTGTGAAATTTATTTATTTATTTATTATTTATACCTAAAATTCTGTGTAATTCTGTGAATAGTATAGATATATGTATGTAACACTATAATCTAATTGTCGCAGACTAGGTTTTTACGGAATGCCATTTAATGAATAGTGTTATTTAATAGATCTTTAAAAATATTACCTTAATCCTTATGTTATAAACATAAAAATATGTTAAGCGTTGAATGCTCAAAATCTAAAAAATAGAAGATTCCGGGTAATCTTTTGTTATTGTTAACATTTAAGTAGTTACTAGTACAAAATAATATCTATTACATTTCATTACATTTTCATGCATATTTTAATGGTGTATAATTAAAATGTTGCTGTTACGCTTAAATAATGAATTTGCTAAAATGCTTTATAATTTGGCAACTGTATAAATATCCAGCACCCATTCTCTCATTATTGTCACAGTTAAAATATTTATGCGTATTTAATTAATTTCCTATTCATACCCATTTCAGCTCATTTTCCTTTTAAAATGTATTTATGTATCATCCACATTTGCTCCCAACACGAGCTAACGGAAACGTAATATACACACGTTTACTCGGAGCGTTTCCCCTTATTTTTGAAACTTTAGTCATGGTGGAGCTGAGAAATATGAGGATCAGGTAGGCAAAGTTGGGGAGGTTGAAGCTTGCAAAAATAATGATGGAATTTATGAAGCTGGTGAGCGTTAAATAGAGAAGGATACGAGAGCTGTTTATGAGATGAAGGATGAACATGTGGCGTGACTATTTTGTGGCCTTACCCTATCCTTCAATATATATTTATTTGTTTATTTATTTAGACCAGCAACGTAATATAGTGTGTATTAAAACTTCACAACAAAATGCTGAAAAAAATAGGTTGATTAGGTGCCAGAAAAACAGTTTAGATTGTTCTGAATAAAATATGTAATTTAGTTTTAATAAAATACTAATAAAATACTAAATACCGACTAATTCTTTGAAATCCTGTTAACCTTTATAATAACTACGGAAGCCTACACAGCGTGACCTCATACACACTTGGCGACTTTTTTAAATCATTCTTGTTATTTCTTGAGCCACTGCTGTGACAAGTATGCAATGCATGTGTATAAATATTAATGAATTCCCCAGGGGCCTAGAAAAACCTCGTGTACATCCACTTCCATTCCTTACCCGTTGATAGTAAACGTACAGCATTTAAATATAAAATGCATTATCACGCACACAAATGGTCATTTCTTTGTATGTTTTTTTTTTCGAAAAAGAAATTTTTTGAAACAAACAGGAAATCTTTTCTCTGACGATTACTTCTTTTAAAACAAATATTTTAATTGCAGGATTTTATTTGTTTTTTTTTTATTTATATTATCTTTGAGATTATTTATATAATCTATGAGGTCGCGTATAATAATGCTCCTCGCATCTCAGATCTCCACACCGCTTCCGCTGAAATATTTATCTTCTTCTAAATATTTTAAACTCGTTCATCAAAGAGAGCTATACACATCAATTGGGCATCTGCTTTAGATTTCTACAATTTGATTGGCTGAGAACGTCTAGTTGACCGAGTCAAAGATCAACTAATCAAATTATCGAAATGTCGAATGGAGTATGGTTTAATTTTCTTCATTCTGAGAGATCCTGAATCCGATCCGTAAAGAAGGACAGGTGTTATATTTATATGGGATCGTCAAAATCGTTACTGAAATATGGTTTTCTTTATTTATTACAAACTCACGATAAACAATGCAGGTTAGTTAAGCACACTAGGAAATAATTGTCATCTGTATGTATACCAACAAAACACATGTCCTTCTGTTGATGTAATAATTTCGGAATGAACTAGATTCCAGTGTAATTGTACGATTGTGCAAAAAAAGAAAAAAACAAAAATGTTACCTACTCCTGTTGATTTGTTACAATATTTCGTACATTAATTTTATGTGGATAATTTCTAGCAGTAGTAGCAGAACCATTTAGGTTTGGATCACCTTTATGGCCGTACATTAATATAATTATGATGTTAATAAATTTGATTGCGGTCATTACCTCGTTTATGAATAACCGATAAATCTGCGGCTACTTTCGAACACCGGAAACCATGAGTTTAATATGCAATACATATACGAATTGGTTGTTTTTAAATATGTTATCGTTTTACCGAAATCAATCCGTAAAAATTTTATTACAAACCTAGCAAAATCCAGGAATAATGAGTTAAGCATAAATATCCTAGCTACACTATCCTAGTATTTGTATTTTGTATTATAATTCACATCATGACAAAAATTAGTTATTTATGCGGTCAAATCAACATATAACACCTTGTAACCAATCAAAAAAGTCATCTGAATTCAAACTTATGCAAAGCTAGAAATAATATAAATAGGATATTTAATACGGTTACATAGGTTCTCGGTTATGAAGTTTGTTGTAGGTTAAGAAGTGCCGTGGCTTTTATCATCAGCGCAACAGCATGATGTGATTCCTAGATGCAAACGTCCTAATACGTGATGAAAAATGAAAGACACTATGTTTCTTGAATTTCTCACAACTACTCTCGATTCGACATCACCAAGAGAGCACCTTGTGCCTGTGTCTGGTTGTAAATTATGTATATAAGTACGTATTTTGTAAAATATATAATATGTAGGTATATTAATCAGTTGTCTGGTTACCATAGCACAGGCTCCCCCTAGTTTGGGATTAGATAGCCGTGTGTGTCGTCCAAAGATATTTATTTATGTATTGTTATTGAATATTAGCGCTATTCTTAACCATAAAAAGTTACTAATAATAATAGAGCCGTAGAGAAAATCCAGTAAATACCTACGCACAGTACGGCGATTGGCTCGAAGCTCAGTCGGCCTCCGGCTCGGCGGAGCGCGAAACGCGACAGATTAAGGGTCATTCCTCACTGTAACATGCAGACCAATCGGTATCAGCTTAGAATATATTTGTACGAATATATTTGTACGAAATTATGTGTGATTTTTTTTTATTTTGTGCGTTTCGTTTTAACTTCAACGATTACAACGATTACAATCTTTGTAGTTTGAACTACTAACTTTTACACGACTCGACCGATTTAGGTCACAATATATATTTATTTTGTCTACAAGTGCTATAATCATAACAAAAACTTAGAACCAACGGATGGCGTTACACATTTTCACTTACGTATTAACTAGGTACAACACTACGCCTGACGTTGCTGACGGCTGACTAGCATTCAAAAAATTATATTACACATATCCAGTAGGTTCACTTCTTATACCTTTTTAATTTTTGCTGGTGGTGTGGTCCCATTGTGTGACCTGAATGACTAGCGACTACCATAAGGCCTGAGTTTACCTTAAATAGCGACTAGATGTGTTCCGGTAGTTCGCCAGAGAGCCATTACCGTCCTTCCTATCCCATACTTTATCCCTTCAAAGCCGTAGCATTGGAGGCTCCTCTGGTGTTGTAAATGTTAACATGGTGACTACTTATCACCACATACCTACCATACCATCGATGGGATCAAAAAATTTTTGTACCAAACGAGCATATAGTCAAAATTTCAGATCATCGCCACCTTTAAATAGAAAGGAAACTCTAGTTATAGGTCACAAACAGTCAAAGTCACAAACACACAAACATTAAATTAAAGCAGCTCTACATTGCTGTGCAAGCATTGAATATTACCATTAACTTATGATTTGTTCAAAATTAAGTGATTGTCGTTGAAATTTTCCATTAAATGTGTAGAAGCTAATATAGCTGTGATCCTAGTGATTCGGTTAGCAGTAAATGCGCACAGCCTCGCAATCCCCTCAAAGCTCAGTGGACCTTCGGCTCGACGAAGCGCGAAACTCGTCCAGTTCATTGTATTCCCCTCTGGTCGCCGGAGACTACGCCAACATCAGTTACAGTTCCTCAAATATAATGCCTGAGCATTATTTATATCCAACAACATTTTTAAAACATAACGCGCAATGTTACAAAGTTATTTTAATATCGCAATTTCTTATAGTGATGCATGGGATAGATTCAGTATAATTTCTGTAGGGGATACCATTACAACACCGATTTTCAGCGGCAAGCAATTCTTGCGTTGAATGGAAAAATGAGGTTGCAGCTCACTTACAGCCGATCCACACGATGCGTTGCGTCGGCGGCGTGGCGCCTGAGCGATGCCGCTGCGGCCCCCTGCATGGAAATATCCGCTCCAGCGCCATGCCGCACACACGCCGGACGAGACGATGCAAAGAGAAGAACGGCAGTTGTTTTGTTGACAGTTGTCAGTGTATGATCGAAGGAACATTACGTGCGGCGTCGCATCGCACAGCAACGCATCGTGTGGACCGGCACTTACATATTAAGTGATCGTCTTATACTTTACATTAACACTACTGTGGACCACGGTGTGATTATCGCTACATACTTACAATAAACCCTAACAATGTCTAGAAATATTTACAGAATTAGAAAGATTAAGCCATAGAATACCATACTGACCAAGAGCGAATTGGTAGACTTCACATGCCTTTAAGAACATATTGTTTTTTTGTTGTTTTCCTACACGATGTTTTCCTACGCCGATAAAGCAAGTGGTAATTATCTGTAATAAGCACATGATGTAGAAAAGTCAGAAGAGAGCGGAGGGGCTCTTCTCTGTCGAAAGTAATTAAAAAATCCGTGACATGTGTACATATGCGAGATTAGAACTTGTTTCTAATCTGAGACATCGCATCGGGCTATCATCGCTATACCAAACTAATCTAATTGCCTCGTATAATTTCGCACTTGATTATCATAATATAATAACTGTCTATAAATTATCATAATAAAATGAACTATCACAAAATGTCTAGTCCGAAACAGTTCCAAGCACGACATAACACGCCGGGACGCACAGAGCGCACAAATCCGAATTATCGCCGCCCACAGTTTACAAGTTTTCAGCGATTAAACCAACAAGCCTTGCCGAGTTAGAGTTACCGTAATCGGTTTAATACAAATTTTCGGGAAATTCTGAAATTTTAGCATGGTATAGAAGCATGTAAAACTAAAAGATAGACATTATATACATTTGTGCAATTGCAGGGATGAAATAAGGAACGAAAGATATTTTAATGGGGAACTAAAGTTACTTAAAGTATATTTTTATACATGTATCTAAACTAAATCGATTTATCCAGTTTATAGATTTATTTCGAGACAGTGGCCTTTACCCGTTAGGGACTACTTCACTACTACTTTATTCTAAAAAGTGAAAATCATCACACGACCACTGATATTTTTCTCTTACGCACTCACTGTTACATAAAAC
>DWNK01000024.1:0-17921 GCA_018250315.1 Hyalothyrus neleus pemphigargyra | reverse complement strand
ATATTACAATTAGTATTTAATACTTTAGAAAATTAACGTAACCTACACTCATAATGTTTCCATTAATAGCGATGTTAATAGCGACCGTCAATACTTGTGGTGTTCCGATAGTACGCCTGAGAGCCAGACCTCCCTTCCCCCCCTTCCCATCCTGTTGCGGTGCCTCTGATGGCAGGCTGCAAATCTAGAGAAAAAGTAGAGTATGTTCCAACCCATCCCCAGCCCGACTACTACTACTACTTATCATCAGGTGGCATGCATGTTCGTTTGCTACTACTATAATAAAATAAAAAAAAAACAGACGGATAACGAAGTGATTCTATAAGGATTCCGTTTTCCCTTCGTGATACGGAACCCTAAAAATATTAGAATGTAGAGTCAGACTGAATAGTCAATTGTATGGTTATTAGAATGCAGTATCAAATTGCGTTGGATTACATTTGTTGCGAAAAATCCGATATTCATAGCGTAGTGAAAATCCTATATTTATGGTGGCCGAAATCCTATCCCATGGCAACATTACACAGCACAACCCAACAAATTGGAGAAGTATTTATATTACTGTGTTGCCAGTTAAAAGCTTTAGAATTTTGCGTTTTGAATTTTTTTACAAGCTCTTTGTTGTACGTTGATTCTGTGTAACGAACTCTTACGGATACGCTTTCAAAGTCCTGGGTGCGAAATGAAATACGGGTAACACTGGACACAGTCCGCCAGACAGCCAATCAACGCTCAAAGGAGTGTTTTGATGAATTTACGTATTGTGAGGAAAAATACCAGCCAAATTCATCTGCATCCAAAGGTCCTACTCTTGATGCTTAACCTATTTCTGGCTTGTAGCAATCATTCTTCTAGTTTTAGTAATAACCATAGCGGTACAGGTTAACCTTCCTTATCGTAAATATGTAGCAATACATTCTCCTGGATTTATCAAATCCAGGGACATACTCTTTTTTATTATATTGAAGTAGCAAACGAGCGTGCAGGCCACATGATGGTAAGTGTGCATTGTCGTTCTACCTGGAGTCCGTTACAGATGCATGCTACTCCTGGGGATAGTCACCTTATGTATTAATCGAAATACGAAAAACCGTCACGATAGAAATGGATCAGGCGTTTGGTGCACCTTTGGTCTGGGTTAGACTCCTCCCACACGCGCACATTTGACATTTCTATGCACAGTGCAGACTAACTCTTCACTTCATCGACGAAGGAAAACATCGGAAAACACCAGTTTTGTTTTATTGGATGTATGTAGGAAATGTTCCTGGCACTATGTCATCATTATCAACAGTGCAAAGTTTGCTGATTCATGTAGCAAATTAATGTTATGATTGTATCTGCACAATAATAGTGTATGTTACCCAAATAAAATAAAAATAATTTGCTGCTGGTAAGCTCCCATCGTGTGAGCTGACTGGATAGCGATCCGGTGGTGCGCCTGAGGGCCAGAGTCCCTCTTCCCACCTTTCCTATCCTTTATATCCTATCCCGCCCCTTTTCCGTTTAAAGCCGGCGAGCATTAACGACTTCTCTGGTGTTGCAAATGTTCATAGGCGGCGGTAATTACTATACATCAGGTATCTCGCCTGCCTCTATGTTTGGCTTACACTAAAAATAGTTGAAGGGCAGAATGACCAATACTTCCAAAGTATCAACGATGAGGATAATGATGTAAGTGTACAGAGCATAATATAATAGTATATAATAGATCAGTAATATATATTTTGTCGTGATATCAGCATAAGAGTGACACGACACCCGTCGGGAGACGCATTGTCATGTAAAGGTTCCGCCTCGGGCTGAAAGTGCACTTTCGCGGAACGATTGAACGTCGATTCGAGTTAGTGAATAAGACGGCGAGTGATGTAAGTGGCGACAAAGACGTTTTGTACACATTCACATAATTTAAAGCATCTGTGGAGATAATGTTCGACAATGTAATATACGGAATATAATATAATGTTACGTAGATTGAAAGGTTATATGCGAACATGCAACTTAAAACAGGTTAGATAATAGTGACTCATCGAATATAAGCTCAAGAGTATCGGGGGATACGGCGATTGTCATGCAAAGGTCTCGCCTCGGGCTGAAAATGCACTTTCACGGAACGATTGAGTGTCGATTCGAGTTACTAGAGGAGACGGCGAGAAATCTGAGTGCGGATAATGATCTCGGAGTGTCACGAGAGCGATACGATCGCTAGGGTACGTACGGAGAGGAAATAGATGTCGTGTGAGATTTTCGGTGATTTTACAGCGTCTTTGGGGAAAGTAAAAAAATTCAAGTACGCTATATTATGAGTAAAATTTAGTGATGCACTTAAAACCAAATCTGCAGAGCAGTTAAAACATGATCTAACACGTCTATCTATAGCAATCTTAATATATCCATTATTACCCTTTTAGAATTTCCCGGTGCGTAGATTATGGTTGGGATAATATTTTTTTTAATGCGCACAAGGTTTTGAAAAATTCCAGTTGCCTGAGATTAGAAGCCCGTTTCCTGAATGAGACCGCATTTCTTAACCACTGGGTTATTACTGGTATTTTATAACAATATGAACTTGTTATGAACTGTTTTTATTACAAAGGTATTGACAAACGAGTTTCTGAACACAGAAGTAAGAAGTCGGTATTGTAAAAAAAAATACGTACAGCCGAACATAGAACCTCCTCCTTTTTCGAAGTAGGTTAATGAGCAAAATAAAAACAAAAAAAAATGCTAAATAAGTTGGTTACCAATTATATTGCTTAACAACATCAAATTCAAATACCGGCAACATTAGATTACAATACGTAAGCTCTAAGGCCTTGTAGTAAATTATCTCTACAGTGGGATGAACTGATTGCTCTCCAGAGCAAAGATTATAGCAATGGAGGCATATCCGCAAACCGCTTGTAGCTCTGACTAGCAAAGCCGGATCGATAGACCTAGCTTGATGTGAATACGGTCACATTCTACACAGGTCCCGAGGGAAATTTCAAGAGTCGTGCTAATTTTTCAGGCCATACCCAAATCCAATTTCTTGGAGATGAGCTTCAAGAAAATATGTTATATTTATAAGAAAATACCTACCGTCCGAATAACAATTTTCGCCGAGGAATTCATTATTCACTGCTTACTATTTATTATTAATACGGCCAGTATTATACTAATAAATAATGTAAAAAAAATACTACTTGTCACTTACATGATTGGTTCGTTGGCTGAACACAATGGTTTGAAAATTTGGCACATAACTTATATGTAATAAGATGTAATATATATATGTGTCTTATTCTTACTGAAGAGAGTTCTTATCATTTAGTATTTAACATAGCTAGGATAAGACCATAATGCGAATTTTCATCGTATGTTATTACCAATGCTGGCTATTCTTTAAACTCGCCATGCGCCTCGTCCAATTTGTAAAACAAAATATTTTTTTTAATGTTACAGAATTGCGGAAATAAAATCACGGAAATTTCGCAGGGCCTAATGGAAGAGCCATATGGAGACGCGGACATGAGAAAATCATTAGTCAAACTTATCACAAGCAAGATAATTTTTCATTTTTTGACAGTGAAACTGGACGATACTACAATTGAACGACAATAAATGTCTTTGCGACTCATCAATCTTTTCGTGTCGTAAAGAATACGTAACTTTTAAGTCGACGTGTTCTGTTCATGCCCTATTTGATTCGTTGTTTAAGTGACGTTACAAAGCGGATTACGGTCTCTTGTTGTTCATACTTTTTACCAGTGTCTTTTTAACACATAAAGTAAATATTGAGCATTTAAAAAAAAACTAAAACTATTCATCCGCTTGTGAGTGAGCTACGATGTCACAAACAGACACGCAGGTTAATCTTATCATCCCTATTTTATTGTTCGGATTTAACACACTAAAAATCTAGGGTGGTAAAATTTATTTTAATTCTATGTTTACGTGTTGTCTGAAATATACATTGGTTTCAAAATTGCTTTGATAATGTTATCAAAGTGAAGTAAAATTATTATACTATATATTCGAAACCATAATATAAATTATGATATTATATTACAATAAGGGTCTATCCCTACTTAGATTTAATCTCAATTTGCTAACGACGTTCTATATGGTATTAACATTTAATCTTATGAGCTAAGAGATTAGACCATATTGTTGTTATTAATACCTGTGCATAGTTGATGTGGATGAATAAAAAACCGACCAAGTGCGAGTCGGGCTCGCATACAAAAGGGCTCTTGTGCTTCAGAAGTGTATATCGGTAAACAATTTTTTTTCGTGATGTAACAACAATTTTATTCTCAGACGTTTTCCTTTACTCATACCTGTGTAGAGAACGTTAAATTTAAAGATAGGCTTCAGGCTCGTTTACATAACTAAATCTGATTTTTACTTGACTTACTACTGAACTTGCTTAATTTTTGGCTTAAACTTCAGTACGGGATGGTAATATTTGCAATTGTTTATACGACAATAAGCACTTTTCAGTACGTGTTGTGGAAACTAATTCATTCTCAGCACCAGACGAGAGCATTCTACGCTCACCATCAACTTGCAACACTGACACACGACCGCGTATAAAGCGACTTGCTCACTTAATAACAGGGAAATGCTGAAAGAGTATGTTGGGCAACATTTTACGAATATACTAAACGAAACTTTTTACACAAATCTTTAAGATTTAGGAAAACCTTGCATCTAAATGTCAAAAAATATTTTTACATTTAGATGCAAGGTTCAATGTAAAAAAATACTTTTACATTTAGGTGTAAGGTATTCTATTCTATTAGGAATATAATTTATTTGTTTTAGTTTAATTAAGTGTCAACATTATTAATAACGTTGGATGAAAAATAAATAAAGTTAAGGACACCAATATTCTCAACTTTAATTTCTCAAATGTTTTGTCGTGCGACTGGACGTGGACGTCGCTCTATCCGCTCCGACAGAGTGAGTCACGTGTAGCGACGCCTTAATACGGCGCAACGCTTATCTAAATGCGGCGAATAAATTAAACGCGAGTGATGTTTCAACAAAAAGGCTCAAGTGCTAGTCTGGAAATGTTTAACGAACTCTCACGGACCTCAAAACGTAAATACAAATGAATATTTATCACTTAAAATCACAAATCATGAATTATTTGATAGCTGATGAATAATATTAATTAACGAGTTTAGTACTTTTATAGAAACTTCTAAATTATTTCGTAAGAATTCGAATAATGTATAATATAGAAATTAGAGTAGGAATGTAATATGTGTGATGTGATGTATTATTCTTTATAATAAATTCAGTTCTCCAGTTAAATTGAAAAAAATATTTTCCTACGAGTAATAAATTAATGTAGAGCTACCAGAAGTCTGGGCAACCAACTTCTCTAACAAACATCCAACACATTGGGGTTTATTATTATTTATTACCACGCACAAACTCCGGATCACGTCGTAGTAGTTCACCTTTGTGAAACGAATGATGATTTCAGAAGCAATTTACGATATGTTTGTTTAAGTTTTTACCGATTACGAAATTATATATGCATCACTATTAATAGATGAGCCCTTTGATAGAGCAAATATTTTGCCGACGGTACGAGTAGGTCTCTTTGTGCAAGTTAATTTGAATAGCTATCACCCTCTTAACTATTTATGCCGACGAACAACAGTGCATGCAATAATGGCATTGCATGCGCCGCTCTTCCGGCCAAAGGGTAAAAGAGCCATGTAATTAATATTCTAAATCTAGCAATAAGTATTGTAGGCTTGGAGGGGGTGAAAATGTTGGCGACAACTATTTCGTGGTGTCTAGCGTGAACGGTTTGTTTTGTAAGTTTAAACGGTGGTATTCTTTATGCGTTTAAATTGTGTCTGAGAAATGATCCTTGTTCATTTAAACTTAAAACTTTGAGTCATTCGTGCAATAACCCAAAGATATTACAAATAGCTAGTCTTGCGCCTTTTCTATTATATCTACATACGCTGTTTTCCAACTTTGATTGGATTAATTCGAAATTTGGTATTCTGTTACTTCAATGATATTACAACAATGTGATAACCTTGACCTCAAGTTATGACATCACACGGAAACTGCAGGATACCCAATGCCTAACCAACTTTTAGAATCGATGTTGTGTTTCAATGTTGAATGTTGTCAATGAATGAATGTTGTCAATGAATAGATTAACCATACTAATATTATAATTGCGAATATAACTCTGACTGTCTGTCTGTTACGCTTTTACGACCAAAGTGCTTTACCTAGTGTAATGAAATATGGGGATAGTTTGAAGTAAGACGATGAACATTGGCTACTTTTTGTTTCACAATCAACCCCTATGGAGGTGAAGTGGGGATGTACGAAGACGCGGGCGGGGCTACCTGAGTCAAACGTAAATAATTTTAATGGCAATGCGTGTAAAATAAAAATTAAGTGTTAAATAAAGTCATAGTTTCGTTTTACATACTGAAACAACAAAAAATGAACTCGTAATTGTGCACATGGCCAATTTGGAAGTAAAATTCACGACCGAGGCTACCTATGTAAGTACCTATATGCAAGTGCTGGACATTATTCACGATGCAGATTGATTTAAGACCGTCCATTATATGCGTTACGGACGTATGTTTAACATTAACTCGATTCGTTTATTCTGAATGAATTCAATCGACATTACTTGTCTTTAAACAAAAAACGGAATAATATTGACAAAGTGTAAATTAGTAGGATTTTGATAAAACTTAATTTTAAAATAGTTTTGTTTCAATCCGGAACCTTAAAATCTTTAAATGTCATGAAAATTACCTGATTACGGCCACGGATTTATACAAGTGTATCCTGCGTAGAGTGCCAGGCTTTAGCCGGACATATTTGACTTTTTATGGTCGTGTCCTGCTTAATGTATGCATATATCTATCCTGCCCGGCATTTCATTTCATTCGTCAGTCTTCCACTAATTATTGGCATTGTCAACAGATGTGATCCTGCCTTAAAAGTATGTATGACTTTAAAAAGTAATGTTTCGCTTTTTAAAAATATATTTACTTCTATAGTATCATGTCCGGCTTAATACCGCGCTGAGTCGGTTTTTGTTTATTTGTTTATCCGGTTTTTGTTTATTAGGCCCTGGCAAACATAATCCTACTTGAACTTTAACGGTAATGGTTGAAAGACTAAAATAATAGACCGAATTAAAACATTATTAATGATATTTCAAAGGTCAAATAGAGGTATCATAGGCTTAATTTCAAAAACATAGATAATTGCGAGAAAATGAAAAGAAAATACAAAATTTTAATGACGTGTCCAAATCGCACTTACAATAATTATTGTTTTTTGTTTTTAATTTTGTGTCTGTAAAGGTATTTACTAATTAATTACGATAAGGGTCTGTTTTGTAAGTTGTAGGAAAGACGGTTACAGAAAAGCTTTATATCCACGTAACATTAATGTATGTACGTAATAGTCTAACAGCCTCATAGTAGTTGCGTAGCGTACGCGTGACGTAAGCTCCGGGCCTGCGTAGATTTCGGTGCGTGGATACGCGATGCAAGGCGCCAAGGTCGAGGCTGATATACTTCGCATGCAAATGAGCACAGATAAAGTACCGCTCATTACGCCCGACACCCGACGCCGAGGCCTCGCCGGAGCCATTACGGGCCCTGTTCGAGACGCCTTTATTTTATTACGGATGTGTTGAGAAAGGAGGTTAATGCTGTTAAATTACACGCATTGTTTCACCTAGCCGTCGCTATGGCAACCGCGCCACTGATATGCCCCGCCAGCGTTATATTAACATTTGCATTTGCCCCAAGTACAATGTTAAGGATAAGAAGTGTAATTACAACAAGCAGTATACGCAGTGTACTTTAATTTCAAATGCTATTATGTCTTTTGTTGGCTTTCAAAGTACTTTATCCATTGTAGATGGCCGTACACCAATTACAAAGGTGTTTTAAAACGTAGAATGGAATGAAATGAGAAATATAAAACGTTTATTGAAACGAAAAGATAGCGGAAAGAGGAACTCGACCAAGCGCCTTATCAATGAAGTGGACCGGAAGTATGGTAACTTAGGGAGCTATTTATGTGATTTTCCACGTTGATGGTGGAGACGTGTCTCTCGAGCCTCACCGTTTAATTAAAGGGCGGCAGGGGGGTGGAGAGGGACGGGGCTGAGGAGCAGGGCATAATGGCGGCGCAATATCGGATGGAAATGCGCGGCATGTAGGAATGCGCCGCACTCCGCCCCTCCTCATCGCGAACGATTCCTGGTATTTTTTATTGACGACTCTGGAACCGCTGTAGTGGGAATAGTCGATGCGATTCTCATTTAACCTGATAGAGTAATACAATTGAAAATTGACTGGGGAACATCTTTAAAGCACACAATTTTCCTCCGAAAGGTTAATACCGTCGAGACAGGTCGAGGCGATTGAAGGTTTCGAGGCGCGAGAGGAACTGCACGGGTCGAGATAAATGGTGTTCCATTGTACGTCTCCGAGATTCCGCGTTGCGATAATACACATCGGAAAGTATCATTTCAGGTAGAATGAAAGTTTACGAAGTCGAGAGAGCACTATCTAAAAATATGCTTTGCCTAATGGACACGGCACGACGGTATTTTTCATCCGCACTCTTCTCTCGGTGGAGATTAAATATAGAGACTGACGTTTTTAGAAAACATTAATTCAGAAATCACGTCGAAATTCCATTTCGTACTGATGCGACAGCAATGTGAACTGTAATAAATGTAAGAAGCTAAATTACTGTCATTACTGCTGGTTGCGAAATGTGACAAAGTCAAAAATTGCAGAGTTGTTACCAAACTGTATTTCGCTATTCGAGTTGCAGTCGGTCGGACGATAATTAAGTAATCTGTTCTCAGCATGTTGTAATGGCGACTTATCGGCTAAGTGCAGGGAGCGCACGACGCCAATCGCAGTGCAATTTGAGCGGCGAATGGCGAAATCCGAGAGCGAACGAAACGTGACACCCCACTTATCACGCGATGTGAAAGTTGGACATCTTATTAAATTCTGTTATTTATAACTGCGAGACGTATAGGGATACCAACACACCGAATGAATCACGTAACAACAACGTGCTCCTTTGTTTTGTTTCGTTCCCGAGATACTGTCAGTTTGTTATCGTTCGAAATTGAAAACAGAATTAAGTCAAGTGATGACGTCGACGTGGACGTTTGCCTCGTAAAAAATAGTTTTCGGTTAAACGGAACGGAGAGGTGGCACAATTATGACGCCGAACGACAATTTATGCAGCAATTATTTGAAGCAGGCTGGCGTTCAATCCAGGTCAGATTAAGTGATTTTTAAAACTAATGCAAACGATAGCGTGCGATGAGAGCGCCCAGAGCATTGCACAAAGTTAATGAACGCTTGCAAGCGAAACACAACCGTTTGCGATGGATCTTGCTTATTTAGACGACTGGAATTAGAGCAGAATAAAACGTTCAAAATACCTCGGGGCACCTACATAATGGAATTTGCTCTTCAATCGTGGTTGCTTTAGTGCCGTGTGCGTTTATGATCAATATTTCTGTGTTAATGCTCGACACGCGTATTTCACCGATTGATGAATTTGTCAACCGTGCTGGTCAAGTACGGATTGGTCAGACATATTAAGAAAACATAAAGGAAAATTTTAAATATGAGTTCGATTCCGTTATTTTCCGCCGCCACCAACGCCAATACGCAATAATTTTGATAATCCAATCCCTTTCAGCGTGTGGTTGAAATTCACGTCACTGCTTCAGTGCGTGAGGCCAATAACTTGAATTCCAAAGTTAATTAGCCTTCATTTGCAGGTCGCCGGCTCGCCGAGATCGAGCAGATAGGGCAGATAGACAGACAGACGCGTGTGTAGGTATAGCGAATCACGTAACTGCGGCTTGCCATTCGAACGGAGCTCGCCGTCTCGGTCGCGTCTACTTACCTACCTCCGGTGCGTATCGGCTTACGGACAATCTAGAACCGGGCTCGCGAACCTTGTTTATTTCGTATTGCACGAAATATTGGCTCCCAAAAGTTATGAATAACGCCGAGTCGATGACTAAGCAGAATCGAATATACGATTGTAGGATATAAATCGAAAGGACATAAAATCAGCCCGGGATGGCCCGTACTATCGTTTTGTTCGATCCTTTTTCATTGTATTTCCATCACTGTATATCCCTGTATATCCATCACTGTATATGTAATCGAAATTGTGTTTTGTTTGTTTGCAAATTGCAAATACTTATTTCTTACGAAGATCTATTTTGATTTAACACATGTATTGTTACATGAATGATTACAGGAATAGATTTTCATAGAAATACCTTTACCTTGAAATTTGTGTGTAGGGCGGAAACGTAGTACGGTTAATTTATCAGCGAGGAATGTTGCACGCAGGCGGCGCAAACTTCACAGCTCGTGAAACAACTCGTACGCGTCGAACAAAGAGTGCAAATCGAGATTACTGGCGGCTTTGGAGCGCTTCGAATGGTCTGCATCGGAACACTTGGTGGACGGCTTCAGAACTCCTCCGCACTACTAAATAAAGCTTTTGCTATTGATTTGCGCGAACTACTTCAACTAGTTTCCCTCTTCCCCGATACCGCCGGGTCGCAAGCACAAGTTTTAAAAAACTTTATTTACGTTTATTTCTGGCGACAAAACAATGAATAGCTCTGTAGCGTTAACCACCCGAATGAGGAAAATATGAGGTAAGTTTATGCGACGTAAATAAACAACAGGAAATATCTGAGGGGAATTTGCGTACAAAGGGATTTTGTTCGAAACTAGTTGAAGTCGCACAGGAATTTATTGGCTTATTTTTCATCCTTCGGGTCGTTATTTATGTTGGGAATTGTATGGAGCGCTTCAGCTGAAGATTTCAATGCGGTATGACCGACTACTAAATTCATCTGTCACTGTGATCGAATATTAACCATCTGTTGCCTCTCTTGACAAACAATAAAATTGATTTACTCGGCGGTTAAGCGAGCACTTAATTCAATTTCGAAACAGTGGTTCGTATACGTCACGTGTTTACAAGGAATAAAAATACAATCAAATCGCATCAAACATTACTAGAACAAGTCGTTTGTATAGCTTAATCTTCAAACGGCTGAACTCATATTTATGAAAGCTTTACGGGAAGGCACAAAGCTTTGCCAGTGTGTCTAGCCTACTTTTTACTACAGAAATGTTAAGAGAATTTGTGGAAGAATTAAAAATTCCTTTACTAATCTATGTAAAGTCCAGAAAGTTGTAAATCATCTTGTACCATTTGCTGGGTTTGGTCTCTAAGAATGAAAAGAGCTCTGGTTAAGTGCGAGTTAACGCACTAGCTTCGAACTATAAACAGAATGAAAATCAAAGCACGAAGAAGATGTCATAACTATATAGAAAAGCATTTTTGGTCAAAACTCCATTGAAGGAATTTAATAAAGGAATAAAATAAGTCGGGCCGACTTATTGTTTGACATAAAATATATTTACCTACTTATGTTCAGTTTGGATTCCAAGGATGATATATTAAAAAATGATAATAAATTGAACGGGTGTCGATATAAGCAGCTTATGTGACAGTCGAATGCCGACCGACAGGCGAAATCGTTTGTAGGGTTCCGTACAAAACCCTTACTAAACTACACCGTCAGTCCCACTTTTAAGAGAGCTGTATAATTTTACCCATAATAAGTAGCGGTTAAATCGCCTACTTATAATATTATTATCTACATTATTATATTAATAGAATAAAAAACGTAGCTCTACAAAAGAAAGGTTTTTTTAAAACATAATCTCGTATATATTATCGAAAAGATGATAATACACCTACATACGTTAAACTTATATTACAATGAAACCATTTAGTAAGTGCGAGTTGAACTCGCGCTAATCTCGATTTAAATTAAAAAAATGTGTGAGTGTAAGTAGTACCTAGGTAAATTCAAAATGTATTTTTAGTACATAAGACAAATATAATAAAAAAATATGATGATATAGATACTCATTAAGAATATAACGACTCGCACTTGATTTTAAAGACACGAAGAAAGTGAATGAGTGGGTAGTCAACTAGTCAGTACATATTATATTTTAAGCCATCTGACTGGTGCGTTGCATTAGACTACCCACGTACGAATTGTACATAATCGTGTAGAAAATATATCCACTGTTCGAGATAACTCCCACTCGTGTGCACTTTCACTATTCTCGTCTATCTATATAAAACACTTTCTACACAAATAGCTCAAAACTAGGATTGTGTTCTAGGTGCCATGTCTAAACGCACATCCAATACTAGAAAATACATGTTTTTTGTCTCAATTAGGAAGGCGGGCCACCTTTAGTAAGTAGTGATGGTAAGTAATCACCGCCACCTTTAAATATTTGCAACACCAGATGAGTCGCTAATGCGTTGCCGGCTTTGAAAAAGAGCCCTTTTTGCGCCACTTTTGAAGCCCCCGTGTCATAGCGTTCTGGTATAACCTTAGAAGGAAGCTTATACCACATCACGCAGTAAAATGATCTACTTATATCTAAATTCAACATAGATTTCTAACTGATCTTGAATCGGTATGTACGTAAAGTAGGTACACCTACTTCAGCTTAAATATAACTATTCCATTGAACTGATCTCTCCATATTACTTTTCGTTTACTCTGTCAGATTATCTGAAACAAGTACTACCGTAGTACTTCACTAAGCTGACACTATAATAGGTCTTTGTATGGAGTAAAAAACAAAAGAGGATAAGACTTAATCGTCGTTAAATTTTAATTAGCACAAGTTCACACAGTAAGTACTTGCTCATACAACCAAACAAACCTGTAAAGTTTTTAGCCGTTTAAAAATAAACCAATCTCCTTCACATACTTTAACAAGCGCTCCATGAGTTAATCCGGGGAGGTGATGTTATAATTCGGGTGAGACTGAAGTAATTGAGCCAAATTAAACCGAAACACTTAATTATTTAAAATGTAAAGGTGTATCGGATAGAAATAATCAAATATGGCGCACGCACGCGGCAAGTAAGCGAAATTTTAGCAAATTATCAAGTTAACATCTTTGCTATTTATTTTGAGCTTGACGCGCTTCGTTCAAATAACATTTTATATGGCGTTTATTTATTTTCAACATTTGCGCGTAATCAATTGAGTCGTGATCTTTTGATTCGTTTTTCTCTTCTCGTAATTAAAATTTTACAAATGAAATTTGTAAGAAACAATGAATGTCATCAGAGTGTGTTGAATGTAAGTAATGTATCATGGTTTACAAAGGAGAATTGTAATCTTAAATAAATTTAAAAATCCATAGGAAAGGTAAGTCGGTCAAATTTAATTGCGAGGGTCGACTACTGACAAACAGGCAGGTACCAGGACCGTGAAGCTAAATAAAATCTTGTAAAAATAAATAAACATGAACATTAAAATAGGTATATTGTTTTTATTAAAAGATCTTTGGCTTTGGAGATACTCGTTACGAATTCTTTTCATTAAAAATATTCGACGCTACATGTGACCCAGCGTGAACTCTATCTGATAAAAATTTAATTAAACCGGACTAGTTATTAAGAGTTTAGCGAAACGGATTTCATTTATTAGGTACATTTTCAATTTATACTAAAAATTTCATTTAAATTCTGACTTTCTGATATTAAATTATCTTCCTAGATAATACATACGCGATGACTCCGTTAATGATGAATTGACGTAAAATAACAAAAAAATCCGGCCAAGATCGAGTTGGGGTCGCACACGGGTTCTATAGGTACTTCAAAAATGTATATTTCAAAGATTTCAAAGATTAACTTTATGTACAGTTTTCGATATATTTTTTATATATTTTTAATTAGACATTTTTTTAGATATTTTATGATTGTACGTCAACGGAAAGTAACGGAAACCAATTTTGATTCCCTTGCGATAGTGTGAAATATGCGCATAAATCCTTCTATATCTTTAAGACAACGTAAGAAGTCTTAGAAGTTTGATATTTTACAGCAGCCAGGGCTTCCAGACCTGAATACATGATATACATTTCAACGTGAAATCCCTACGCGTTACTGAGAAAATGAGCTTGATAGATAAATAGACAGACCGACGGACAACGAAGTGATCCTATAAAGGTTTCGCTTTTCCTTTTTAAGCACGGAATCCTAAAAGACGTCGATCGTGATGATGTCACCGTCTAGTCGGTGAGTCGTCTGCGAGACCGTGTCGAAGCGAGGCACAATAGACAATGATTTTACTCGAATTGATGCAATTTGTCGTTTGACTTACTTTAGTTTTATATAAGAAATTTTGTAACCAAATTTCCCTTACCAATTCTGTACAATTTAAGAGGAAACATTTCAACATTTTTTCCGAAATGTAGGTTATTTTACAATTTCGGGACATGAATTTCGATGTAATTTAACGATCGACTACGAGACTTGTTATGGGTTAGATTAGATTCAATACATGTAGCGAACTAAAAAGTTTACACTGAAGTTAAATAACAAAAAGCGCTTGATCCCGAGATTCTTAGTACAAGTTTATTGATTTCCGTACTTCGAAGGTAGAAAAAGAAAACTTCATAAATACAGCACTAATAGTTACAGGTTTGTATTCTGAAATAAGCAACGATAAAGTTATCCTCGACAAGACTTTGTTTTTAATATCAACAATAGTAAAAACCAATAATACTAACACTTTTTGGTGATTTCATTTTAGTGTTGGAATACCAGCATAAGAGACCACGACCTTGCAGACTTATTTCTGATAAAAGTAGCGTACTTAAATGCAGTTTACCTAAAGATAAACAAAGTAATATTTGTCCGTGATGATATCACTTTACTGTCTGGTCGGTAAGTCGAGTTTACGCGCGATATGTCAAAGCGTGACGTAAACTGACAATATTCGCGACAAAATTTCGCGTCTTATGCAATTTGACGTCCGACTTCCTGACTTGATTTATATAATGCGAACCATAATGTAAAATGATTCTGCCGCCATTAGGCATTTGTATGTAATTGTCACATTTACCAAATCCTATCTTTACAACTGATTAATACTAAGTGTTTAATTATCATAGTTTTAGAATGTTCATGTATGTAGGGTAAATCAGTTTGACTAATAACTTACATAATAACAAATCGTAACATATTATAATCCGTATAAAAATAGATAGTATCGTTCGAAATTTATTATTATTAGATGTCTTTGAAATTCTCACGAATATGCGATATATAGACTTAGAAATAGACTAACAAAGACTAAAGCGAAGTATGGCACGTATTGCTAGACAAATAAAAACTACGTACCTACTACTCAAATAATGTTCGCAATCGTTCGGTGTATATTAATTTCATATTATTTAGTTAAATCAATACAACACATTACCGATGCAATACCTAATTCACAATTTAGATATAGATAGGTATATGTATGAAAAATTCATACGATACAATTCTGGTCACAATGAATTATTAATTTCGCATATTGTACGTGCCGTATACGTTTTAGTGCACCGCTGTGACCCGCGGCGATGTCTGCGCTGTTCGTTTTATGCGCCTCTCGGGAGCCTCACTGAATATCGGGAAGCTTTATAGCTCACGCCATGCTATCTCGATGAGCTATGCATGTCCGGGCTTTAGTCCACAATGTTTAGGTTATTGCCGAAAAATATAACAAACTACGCATTGTCAAGGGGACAATAGCAATAAAAATAATTTCATTTCAACCCGATTGTATTCGGCACGCAAGCTGTGTTTTCAGCTGTAGCCGGTAAAAGGAAGGAGGCGGTTGGAATATCCTCATAATTCGCACGTTGTGCCCATAATCCTGCGACACGCACTCCGGCCAGTGATTCACGGCCGTCTTAATGTCACTGACGAAATTGATAATCACCTACGGAGACGTTAGCAAATCCGGTTTCGAACTGCGAGCGAACATCTCGCCCGGCGGTGGTAATAAGTGCGTGGGTGAGGTTAAGTGAATAAGGCAATAAGCTCGGTTTAATCAACACAACACGTAGCCTAATCAAATATGACTCCCTCGTCATATCGCGTAATTGAAGGCTTAATCACGGGAGACGTTTCGCGGTGAGCGGAAAGCGGGTGTGCCTACGGGCGCATTTGATCGGCGTTCGATCGGCGGTAAGCTATGGTTCCGTATGTGCTGGCGATAAGATCCCATCGTGTGACCTGGCTGACGGCCACCTTCAGGCCGGAGTCTACCATCTATAGTTACTTATATTCCGGTAGTGCGCCTGGGTCCCTCTTCCCACCCTTCATATCCAATCTCCTCCCTTTTCCCTTTCGTCTTTGGCTAATACATAAAAAATGTGCACAATTAATGCAAACGATTGGGTGTATATCGGAATACAGTTGATGTCTGTCTGTTGGGCGAGGTTATCTTCCTTACTGGGTTCCATCCCTGCGCGTCGTACTTCATGTCTTGGTAACCAAACTGTCTATCGAAGGTTATCAATCGCGCATTGCCCGCCCCCACCCAGGTTAACGACTGATAACTAATAATGGCAACCGATAGTATGAGCTCCCCAAACTACACAAACGTCGATGAAAACCACCAGCGGACACAAAGTAAATCTCTTTTTGCGATACGCCGGTGCCTCGCAAAATTAGAGGATTCTTACATCCAGTAAGGTTTCTAGTGATCCGTACCTCAAGAGGAAAAACGGACCTTATAGGTAGGATCACTTCATTATCCATCTGTCTGTTAAACCTTTTTTCTCATGAATGCGTGGAGATAGAACTTACGACCTTACTTATGCCGCATATTTCACAGTCGCAAGGGAATCAAAACCTATAGAAGAACTCTATAGGTTGATCTACAATCATGACATTATCTCAAGTAGCAAGATCTTACAGCATAAGTAAAGAAAAAAAGAATCTGAGACCTTAAATTTGTAGGTATATGACGAAAAAAAATATTTTTTACATACATTTATATATTACGGAATCCTTATTGCGCGAGCCCGAGTCGCACTTGGCCAGTTTTTAAACCACTCTTCAGTTTTGCATGGTTCGTTGTTCGCGAATCGGATGGAGCGTGTGCAAGTCGCATTGCGAGTACGCGCCGCATTCTCGGTGACAGCATCCACTAAGATTGGTCTGACATTCGCAGATACAGTGCTACGGTATTTACAATATTGTCTACAATGTTTTCAAACACAGAAGTATGAAAAATAAAACTGGTGCCTGTAAGGAGATACGTCCCCAAGGCACGCGTTTCCCTTCTCCGTTATTTTTAAAGGGCTTGTGTATGCGTAAACACATTATGTTCTTGGTCTCTTTGCATATGAAGTTTAGTTGTCGAATATGTGAGCTGATTAGTGAAATAATAGCGTTAAGTAAAACTAATTGTAAGTGGTTTTGAAAGCGTGATGTGCGTACAAACCGGTGTATTTTTTAACTAGTTATTTATGCACCGACGTGTTCTGAAATCATTATCACAAAGAAAACCGAATAATGCGAAGTCATTTGCTTTCATTGTCTTTCTTATATTTATTATACAACACTCTTGAACTACTTACATGTTCATCGTTATCATTAACATGTGATAAAGCTATAGTACAATTGCGTAAAGATACAAATTCTAAATTACGCATAATACCTATTTATTAAATATCAATATTCAATCCTACTTCAGGCTGGAGTTATGCAGGTAATTAAATCGGCACCCTATTTAGTTTAACCACACTAGTCAAGTGCACATTGGTAGATTTAACGGGCCTTTGAAAACATTACATACTACCAACATAAACGTAGATGTTATTTTGTTACTGTTGTTCAGTTTTAAGCCCTTCGTGACATTACGGTACGGGTAAATTCATCGTGGGAATAATAAATTGTTGGAAGTTCACCGCAATCCATTTATTGAAGGACAAAACGATAACATTTCGAGTTCGAGAAGTAAT